>JARQOC010000005.1:33015252-33064026 GCA_033576535.1 Allobates femoralis
TACTGCCCCTATGTACAAGAATATAACTACTATAATACTGTCCTCTTTGTAAATTATTATTTGTCTTATAATGTGAATCTGCCAGCCTAGTCTAAGCCTGCACTTTATTATTACTGACTTTTTGTAAACCACATTTATTCTGCCATTTATTGTGTGTCAATCATTTTTATGGACCGTGGAAAACTGAGCCAGAAATGCTTTCTTGGACCTTGGTGATTGGAGATGTCCAGGGTTTTCTGCCCTCTAATAACTAAAGCGTATAGAGCATTTGTTAATTTGATTTTATTACTTGCATGAAATAATAGTTTAGGCAGCTGAAGATCGCTTTCTATATATTGTATGATTTCACATGCTGGGGAACACCTGTTTTTGTCGTAAAGAAAAATGTAACAGAATGTAATTGTGCCAAAATAATGACATAAATGAATACACGACTAATCTATAAGTTTGTTCAGTTCAGGATAGAGTTGAGCCCAAAAATCCTCAGGACTAATTTTGGGTGAACCCAAACTATTGTCCGTACATGTACCTTAACACAGACTTATCAGGGATGATGGTGTTTCTGTTTGGGTTTTGCTGCCTGCATAAAGCTTGGTGAATGGCTGAATCTGTGTGTGCACTTTCTGTCCAATCACAGGAATGCCAAGTACTGGCATGGCTGGGATTGGTCACTGTACGTTGAAAGAAAAATAAATATTTAAAAAAGGCATGGAGTTACCTGTATTTTGATACCAGATAAACACAAAACAATGTGTAGATAAAGCAGACAGCTGGAGGCTGGAGCCTCCAGCTGTCTACTTATCTTGGCTGGGTATCAAAATATGGGGGATCCCACACAATTATTTTTATTTATTTACATAAATAATTAAAAAATCTGCATGGGGTCCCCCACAATTTTGATACCCTGCCAAGATAAAGCATACAGCTTGGGGCTGGTAATCTCAGACTACAGAGTCCTATAGTTATTGGGCCCTTCCAAGCCTAAAAATAGCAGCCACCGAATTGGCACATCTATTAGATGCACCAATCCTGGTGCTTTACTTGGCTCATCCTAGGTCAGTTTTCATAATAAATTAATAAATGAAAACAAGTGGGTTTCAACAGGTTTTAATACCAAGGGCAGATAAAGTAGCTGGAGGCAAGTATTCTCAGGCTGGGGAGTCACATGGTTATTGGGCCCTCTTCAGCCTAAAAATAGCAGCCCCTGAAATGATGCAACCATTAGATGCACCAATCCTGACACTTTACCTGTCTCGTCATGATTGCCCTGGAGCAGTGGCAATTTGGGTAATATTATGGGATAAAGCCTAGATCAGTTTTCATAATAAATGAAAATGAGTTGCAATGGAGTAGCAGCCCGCAGCTGTCTGCTTATTTTGCCTAAGTATCAAAATAAGGAGGATCAAACACAATTTTTTGTATTTATTAAAATTATTTAAAAAAAAACTGCATGGGGTTTCCTCCAAGTTTGATACCCAGCCAAGATAAAGGAGTAAAGGAGACAGCTTGGGGCTGGTAATCTCAGGCTAGGGAGACCCATGGTTATTGGGCCCTTCCAAGCCTAAATATAGCAGCCGCCGAATTGGCACATCTATTAGATGCACCAATCCTGGTGTTTTACTTGGCTCATCCTAGGTCAGTTTTCATAATAAATGAATAAATGAAAACGAGTGGGGTTCACCAGATTTTAATACCAAGGGCAGATAAAGCAGACAGCTTCAGGCTGCTGCCCCCAGCTGTCTTCTTTATCTTGACTACGTATCAAAATACAGGGATCCCGCACACATTTTTTATTTAAATAAATAATTTTAAAAAACGACATGGGGTCCCCCCAATTTTGATACCCAGCCAAGATAAAGCAGACAGCTTGGGGCTGGTAATCTCATGCTGGGGAGTCCCATGGGCCTCAGAATTGGTGCATCTGTTAGATATACCAATCCTGGCTCTTTCAAACTTTAGAAAAATGGACGAATGAAATGGCACCAACCTCGTCAAGTAACGTGCACTACTTTCACCACTGGTTTGAACCCGTTGAAGTTCTAATTAATGAAACGATCGTCGTCCTCCTGGGCACCCCGCTGTCCTCTCCCACCCCTCACTGTTTGGCCTCATGGCCAGTACTGGTTTTTGATGAAGCACATATGAAATAAAGTTGAAGATTCCACTGTCAGTGAGTGCTGCCGTTTCTTCTATTATCTGATGATGTGAACAAATCCTGGCTCCTTACTAGCTCATCCTGATCGCCCTGAAGCAGTGGCAAGCGGGGTGATATAAGCAGATAAACCCTAGGTCAGTTTTCTTTGGTCGTTTGATGGGAACCTTGAGTACTCACCATGTGAGAGTGATCTATGCATTGGTATTATGCACTTGTGTTGCCTTTATCACTGGGGGCCTGCTGTGTCCTGTCAACGGCAATGGATATCAGACCTTGAGCACCACCGACGATCTTCCGCGGCTCCTCTTTCGATTAGCTGGCCTGGATTGGCGTCATGTGTACGTAAAATAAAAATGCAATAGAAAAGTATTATATGTTCCAAACATATATACAAAAAATGATCTGAAATGCAAAAGTCAGACCTTACACAGCCAGAAAATACCGACGTTGCGGCTCTCGGAATGAGGTGAGAAAAATAATCTGATGACTTGATTTTCCTGACATGTGTTTTCCATTTGCAGATATTAGGATGAGATGCGATTTCGATCCTGTAAATTATCAGGCATGTTCCCTAATGATACATTTTTATCATGTATTATTCAATAAGAAATGATGAGCCGGGCCCGTAGTGTCACATTAGGCTCCGTCCATCAAATCTTTTTCCTCTTCTTCTGAGTAGATCCATTACTCTCGAGGCTCTAGATGTTCCACACATCTGGATCGTAGTGAGATTCCACTTACGGAAATACTTCACATTCTTCTCCAATCCATTAAGTTATTGCAAAAAAAAAAAAACGTTTAACGGAGCATTCATAGAAAGCGGAACACAAGGGCGCCAAAAAAATGCCATAACCGTAATGTGCTGCGCGGAGAACGAAGGTTCTATCATGCCCCAGGAAATCTGAGCCTTACAGTAAAAGTGGTCCCGTAAGAAAACTTCAGTGCGGAAGGGCCGTAAAATTATAGTGCTCCGAGCGAATAAGAGTCATAAATATTTGATATTTAATCATTTTATGGCTGCTTGTAATTCAAAGCTTTCGAAAGATTACAATTTATACTGGAGTGAACGTTCTCGTCTTCTAGGCAAAGTCTATGGAAAAAGTATGACGGAAAGTTCTATCTTCTTAATAAAAAATCTCACTTCTAAATCTTCGAAAAAATGATCAGCTAAGTGAAGCTGCTGTATAATGATCATTCTGCTACATTATACGATTATCTAGTGTGTCCACTTTTTGCTCTTGATTTTATTCTCGCCGCTCCCTTGACTATTTTGCTTTTTATTTTTTTATTATCAGCCATACGGATCCGGAGATATGGGCATCGGAGTTCAGTGCTCATTTTTTTTTGGTTTGTATGAAAAGGGCGTGGCTCACCTTATGCAGAACAGTCTAAGACCCGCCCCAGAGGATCCTGTAAGCCACACCCCCTTAGCAAAGACCATAAAAAAAGGTACTGTTTTTAATGCCTATATCTCTGGACCATTGTTATGAGCATGACACGTCCTGTTGTCATCTCTAGGGGACCTGAGCTCTGAAAGTTTCAGCGATCAATTAATCAAAGGCTGAATACGATTGCATGGCGCTCACTCGTGTGAACAAAACTATAAAAGAAAAGAAAATAAAAATTGATATTTACCTGATTTTTAAGGAATTAAAGGGTGAGTATGTGAGCGCAATGTCAGTGAGTCTTACCTGTAAAATGCCGAAACAAACTTGAGTGGATGTTGTTTTGTGAATTGCTTGAAGATGGAGAACTAAGGACTTAAATAAACAATTAGTATATTTAGCTAATTCCTATAGCTTATTTTATATTGTCATATAAGCTGTTATCCTCAATCAACACAACTTTGTTCACTTATCATTAATACTGCAGCTGGTGGATAATATACAGTTATACAAATCTACCATATGCTACTGTGCACCCATGCGGTTCGGTCACCACTATGGTCCTACACCTATCTAATAGGTGTGGCATCTTGCACATCAGTAAGAAGGGAAACCTTTGCTGTAACCCACAAGACACACCTAACACTATCCGAACTCCAGACCAGGGAGATGATGGGAGGAAGAGACTCACATTCAGAGCAGTCCCCATCTACTGCCTGGAGGGAGGAGTTAGGTGGGAGGCAGTAAAGGAGAGAATTCTAGAGATGTCAGGAGCTAGAAAAGAGCTAGGACAGACACTTGGAGTGTAGTGCTGGTCATAGTTCCGAGGACCCGAATCTGCTGCAGCAGAGGTACCAGCCCCAATTTGGTCTGGATATGTTCTGGTCCAGCCATGAAACTGGAGGTCACTGAGCTGCATGTATAGTAACTACAATAGTGGATCCTCTCAAGGCTAAGGAATTAGATAGGGTCAAGAGGACTTGCAAGGAAGTCGCTCAGAGGACCCGCAGTCACCTGCCTACTGGGACTGGCAACCACAGGACACTAGGAGGACAAGAGGTAGCAGTGTCAGAGAGAAAAATGGCAGGAAAGATATTCTCTGTGTCATATCAAGGTGAACCTATGAGCTGGCCAGGCTGCAATTCTGATGAATACAGTATCCCGGCTGGGTTGTGTCTGCACCAGAACCAAGTAAAAGGGTAAGAATTGCAGAACCCTGTGTGTTGTCTGATCCATCCTGCGCCTTTCTGCACTCCCAGTACCTTCAGCTACTACAACCATCATCATCATCCTTTCACCACCACTACACCCCGTCTGAGGGGAGTGCGCCAACTAGCTGCTTGACCATCTACCCCTGTGGACTATTATAAGCAGCGCTGGTCATCCCTGACCAGAAACCTCAGATGGCGTCACGACAAAAACACTTACATCCCCTGTAAATATCCCCTTTCTCACATGTCCGGTCCGGGACACGGCTCCTGGGAACGGCACCATGAACTATAGACTGTTGCCCCGGCCCTTGCGACACTAATATTGTTATTACTTTTACTTCTATCGGACACTCCTCATCATATGTATTAATGTGAATGGCGTCCTATGCAAACCTAACCTGTGCATAGCAAGTCACCTCCCACAAGTTTTTGTAGGTTGACGGTGATTGTTATCTGCTCCGTGCACCTGGGTTTGCTCCATTTAATGGGATCTCACTGCATCCTGCTAAGTGCTGTGTTGGTTTTTGTTTTCGGCTGCTGATGGTAAAGACACAACCTTGCACCAGATGCAGGACAATAAATCCTACTGCAGAATCGATTAGAGTCCATGGAGACTGGATGGAGTTGACACTCTGAGAGAATAATGGCTTAATGGAGGTTCCTAAGACACTCAGTCCAGAGTATCTTATACTTACGAGCAAATCTCTTTCTCTAGTGGAACATTTTTGCGGTTTGCCATCACCCCCCTCTCTACATGTGGATTATCTTCAGAGGGTGCGCCTACTTTTGTTGCCTTTTTTACTTTCCCGTAGTGATAGCTGTCTCAGGTAGCCTCCTGCTTGTGGTTTATCGCTCTCGAGGTGGTTGATGTCAGCGGGTCTCACGTCAATGTCTAGAAGATCACACTGGTGGCTTCCTGTTTTTGGGTGGTAATTTTGGCAGCTATTATCTGGACTAAAGTTCACAAAATTACCTTAACGTCATTTGCAACAAAACTTGGGTTCCTTTAGAATCTGCATGATCTTTCTTTGTGTTTACTTGTCACCACCATTGTTTTCCAGCCAGTTAATATGCCAAGTTTACATCTAATGGCCTTATTTTTTTAATAATATCTGGTAAGTCTAATTTAACAATGACTCTCTAAATTATGGGAATGTAACATTATTGAGGTCAGTTGTTAGCAATCTGCAGCACTCCAGCCATAGGCGTTCACAGAACTTAGTTATAGACGTAGACATAGGCGTTCACACGACATAGTTACCAAAATTGGTGTCGGCAATCTGGGAACACATTATTCCTTCCCCTGGTCTTGCCCCAATCCCACCCATTAGGGTTGACTAAGCCATGGCCCTTACAGTCCTGGACCAGAGCTCATTGCCCAACCCAAAGTTGGTCCAGGCCTGGTAAATTTGGAACTTTTGTCAAGAATATTGTCTAGGCAACTGAAGGACAACTACATGTCATGACCCAATTTTTAGGTTTACACAGTGGATCATCCTTATGTGGGACTGTGCCGTGTCCTTCCAGTCATTGTGCGGATCAGTCTGTAAAATCAGGTCCCCGCCAAGCAATGTTATAGTCTCAGCGCTTCCCTGTAAACTACTTATATTCATAAATGTTTTAGCAACGGACTATACAACTGAAGATACATTATATTGATTCCCAAGATTGCCAATAGTTGGAAAAATACCTCTATAAGGGGTTGTCTATTTGCTGACTGCAAAGGTCGTGATATGGTTATGTGACATCACTGTAGCAAAGATATCAATAAATTCCAGACCTGGTGGTGGAGACCTAGGTGAAAGCCACAGAAATTCATATTTTTTCTTGTCCACTGGCCAATTGGTTAGGGTTGGCCTTATTAGATTTTGGGGCTCGTATGTACATTGTACAGTGTACACTGTTCCAAGTCATTAGTCACACTTCCTGGATACATAGGTTATAGGACTAGATATACTGTACTGTCAGGGAGGCCTACAGGCTTCTGGAGCAGTCAATGGAACCAGAAAACACATGTCCGGTTAAGCCAGGAGCATGGTTCATAGAGCAGGTACTCATTGAAAAAGCCTGCCAAGAGTACCAAAATCGCCAAGGGAATAGAGCTGGCCATGTGGTATCTGCACAGGGTGGCTGCAGGTGTATGCCATCAATTACTGAACTATCTGTGCAACCGGCTCACACTCTGGATACAAGACTATCAGTCAGACAGATAGAAAAGGGGCACCCAGTGTACTGACATCAGTTATGACATTACAAACTCTAGTAGAATTTGATCCTAATGTTATTAGCAAAAAGTCCTGATTCTCTCGCATGAAGAACATACACACATGTGAACGAGGCCTTAAACCGATGCCATGATATCGTGATGTCATGGTGTTGTAAGGAATAAGCAATATTCCAATAGCAGAAATCTTGTCCAGATGCCATATCCCATATCTCATATACCATATCTTAATTAACCTGAGGAAATCACCAAATGGCCACACAATAGAGCTTCTTACAAAATGGATTTAAGTGACAATGAAAGCTCCCTACTAAATATCCAAAAGGAAGACCACCTGGGGACTTTCCAGCTAGGTGTGAGAGTGAATTTTCTTTTATCTGCAGATTCAATAGAAGAGTCAATTACAGCCCAGATCAAGAGGCTCCGAGAGTGTAAAGCTTAATATTTCATGAGTCGTCACTCCTATAAATATGTCAAGCATAAATATGGGATCTAGAGATTTAGGCGCTTATTGCACAGATTTTTACATAAGTGTGCGATGATCGTAAGTACCCTAAACTTGATATTGGCCAGTGGGATACCAGCAAAGGGGTCATGTTTACCATCACTTCAAAGCTAAAATCATAACCAAAAATATGAAAGCATTTTCTTCCGCCTACGACACTCCCAGACAAAGTTAAGACCCATAATAATCCTTGAAAATATCATGTCCCCACTCAGGGGGTGAGAACCATGAGACAGCCCAGGGGCAGGTGATGGGTGTGAGATGGGAAGGCCTCTTACATTATAAAAATGACCCACCTCTTCTCCTTATTGGTATTTCTTCTGAAGAGGCAAAATTACATCAAGCCACAGTATACTCCAGGAACTTGGTTGGCTCAATACTGCCCCTTGTGGTGCCACCAGCATTAAGGTAACTGATCACATGTGTCTGTGATTCTGTGTGTATCCCATTTATCTTTTATTTGCATAATTGACTGTAACATTTGTAATATCTTATAATACCTGTACATATATTAATATCTAGTGTGCCAATAGGTTGATTAAATATATAAATTTAATCTTGAGTTGTCCTTTTATCTTGATCATGAATTCCCACGTCCGTGTGCTCATATAACGCTACCTGGGTTGGTTTGTGACCCAATATAAGCCCGACCACGGACCGGACTTATATCAAATTAGAAACTGGTGGCAGCAATTAGTGCTTGGGGTTATTCAGGGCTTCTATCAGTGATGGGGTGGTGGTTATTATAAGTGCTTCTGGTCCCAGATCCAAAGGCATATATCACCCTCACTGAGAGGTGCCTTAATAAATCAGCACTGACAGGGCAGCGGTGGTCCATCTTTTATCCCCAGGCAGCTCTCTCACTGGCCTGAGCATAGAGGAGGTGCTATAGAGCTGCCAGGTTTGGTGACCAATTCGTCACAGTAGTCCAGGTTAATAATGTTTGAGAAGTGCCCAGGGAACCGTATTGAAAGGGAGAAAATGAACTTTATTTCTCCCAAGAGCCACTGGCTTTCAGTCATAGAGGTATGCAAGGAGTGGCTACGGTCAGCACTGTTAGTGGTGGCAGTAATCAACCTACCACCCACCACTTTGACTGACTGCCGACTCTGCACAATCAATTGTCTTTCTATGTACTGACTGATGAAAGAAGAAGTGCTGGAATTCTGGTTTGAATGAAAGCCGTTGGCTCCCAGGAGGGATAAAGTTCACTTTGTCCGGGTAGATGGGCTTTAAATGCAGCTGCCAGACACCTTCCTAACACTTCATGACAAATGTAAGGTTTTCCACACCTGCGCAAAACATTTGGTCCACTTGGGTGCGACCAATCTTCCACTGGAGGCTGGATGAGACAGTAAACCTGTGACAAACTAGTCCAATCTGATGACCCGGTAGGCTGGACCAGACAGTACACTTGTAGCAAACTAGTCCAATCTGATCACTCAGTAGTCCATGAGGTTAAGGTTCAGAGAATCTTCCATAGAAAGACAGAGTGTTGGTTTGTCAGCTGCAAAACCTGCAAAACCTTGTGCTCCCTCCCCTGGAAGTGTTTTATTTATGGCTGTATGTGGGCGGCGAGATGAACTGCCTATTCAGTGACTTCCAATGAACTTCGGGTCAAATTCAGCTCCAGAACAGAACTTTATCTACAGTCCAGCTGAACCCACATAACCCGTACTTCCACGGGTCTACTCATCACTACTCCCTATCATTTTGGCTAATGTGTCCTCTCACTATCTAGATTCACTACAGAGTGGCTGCTGCATTCCTTACCTCTGCTTTTATAAAGCCTATAATAGTGTGAGGTAGCGCTCCAGGGGAACCCGCTTGCCACGGGGAAAATGACAGCAGCGACTACATTTTCTAACGGATAACATATCACACAGTAGTTTATTTAACGCCATAAACCACTGGTAACACACAACACCCTTTACATTTTCACATATAATATGCACATTAGTACATCACATGACATTATAATACAGGACATTAGACTTACGTTTTCCCCAGAACTTCAAGGCGTCACCCAACGACCCTTGCAGACCTCAGTCTGGTTCTAAAGACAGCTATCACCGTCTATCACCCTGACAGGGATCTTTCCCCATCCTGCTGTAGGGATCCTCAACCTACTCCTAGGGAGTCTCAACCCACACTGCATCATACATCACACATGGCACTTTTCCATAAGCCATCACATCCATCACACATGGCATTTTTACATAAGCCATCACATAGTCAACAGGACCATATCACGACTAGCACAGTCAGTCCCAAAGTCGGCTACACTTATGACCGCCTGGCCCTGGAGCCATCCTCGGTCTCTTTCGCCGTCGATATGACCACCTGGCCCTTGAGCCGCCTTCGGTCCTTAAATCACACATATGACCGCCTGGCCCTTGAGCTGTCTTCGGTCCTTAAATCACACATATGACCGCCTGGCCCTTGAGCCGCCTTCGGTCCTTAAATCACACATATGACTGCCTGGCCCTTGAGCCGTCTTCAGTCCTCATCACTGGCTGGCATGCACACATCAGGTGCATCGGCATGGAGCTGGCAGGCTCCCTTCACTTCCCCCACCGGGGACGGATCACTTCCAGCACGTCCTCACATGGCAGTGGTCTGGACTTCTGACTCCCATTGTCCTCTCCTCATTCAGACACCTGGCAGGTTCTTTATCCAGGCTGCCTCATCCACAGCTGCAACACAGTGAGTCAATCAGCACATCTCACACACAGACCTGAGATGTGATTAACCCCCTGTGCACCATTCAGGTTTAGCCCAGCAAAGCACTCATACACAGGTTCAGACACAGCCGCTCATTAGGCTCATGAATTAACCATGCAGCTGTTAACCCACTGTACACCGGACAGGTTTCACACAACACACACACACAGGAAAACCAGCCCATGTGAACAGAGACCTGCACTGATAACCCGTGTGATGCACCCCGCCAGGGGCCACATCGCCACAATAGTTCCTTCTGATTGTGAAAGCTGTGGATAAAAAGCACAATAGGGTCTTACACCAACAAACAGAAAGTGTGTGCTCAGAGCTGTTCGCTCAACTTGTGAGGTTGTGTGACCCACAACCAGTTACAGAAACCCAGACTCCACATGCACTAAGGCAGACGAGTATACGGGAACCGGATCAAGTCAGAGGAAATCACCTGCGCTGCTGTGAAAAGATGAAAGTCCAAACTGATGTCTGATAAATTAAAAGGTGGCTTATTCAATGCGTTTCTGATCAGTAGATCTCATGATGAAGTCAGGAAATGCTTTGAATAAACCACCTTTTAACTTATCATAATAATAATCTTTATTGATATAGCGCCAACATATGCCGCAGCGCTTCACAATTCAGAGGTTCATAAGAAGCCGTTATAAAAAATACCAAAATTAAAGCAAAATAATGACAGCCCTGCTCATAAGATCTTATTTACCATGATGGTCCAGCCATCCTGAGGAAGTGGGGAATAGATAAGAGCTGCATGAGTCATCACCAGCAATTATTTGTAATGCATTTGAGTCTGGTGGAGTGGATAGGCTATGTGTAAATGACTAGGACTAGCGAGCATGATGGGCCGCCCTAAAAAGATGTGTTTTGTAAGTTGTGGATGGTCCTAATTTCTTGGGGCAGAGCATTCCAGAGAATTGGTACAGCTCGGGAGAAGTCTTGGAACCGTAAATAGGAGGTTCGGATTAATGCAGATGTTACTTTAAAGTCGCTCCCAAAGCGCAGAGACAGACATCAAGTCACTGCTGTCGGAGCTCACCATGCTGCACCTGGGGTTGTGTGAGCGTCCTCTGGATGATGAAACCTTCTGCAATGTGTTGAATGGTGATGGCAGTTTTAGCTAATTCACACAAAGGTATTGAAAATTGTTGGATTTCACCACATTCTATTGGAATCTTGCCAATTTGCTTTATTCAATGATTATCTCCGTGGCTGTTGACTTAAAGAGGAACCATTCATTTTTTAGTAAGTCTGCAGAAATGTTCTGCATCCTTATCACGGAGGAAGTGAGAATCTTCTAGAGACCTCAAAACCTCAACTTCCGACTCTGCACTGAGGGCGCGGATACATGAACCCGAGCACCAAATAGGCTGCAGTTGTCATATTAGTCACAGCTGATGGAGTAGACTTAGTGGATGCTTTACTGATAATATCACACCAGAGAGTCTCAGCACTATGTTCATGTCTGGAGCTGATGAAGTTTATCCACTATCAATGTATTGGACAACATCTCGATTCAGTCTGAACTCTTATATGTCTCAGAGAATATTTTTATAATATATGAAGAATTCTGCAAAATGCTATTGGCTAAATCAGGATTATTGATGTGGCGCCTATCGCTGTGATCAAAAGGTGATATAGCTTTTTAAGCACCTCTCGGTTGTTGTTTTCTAATTTCCTCCCTAGATCGGTGCTTTAAAGGTAAGTTGCCTGCCCCCTGTCTTATACTCACCTGCCACCATCTTAAATTCTTTCCAGTGCCCCTCCGAGCACATCGGAAGTCACAACTCATTTTAAGTCTATGAGTCTCGTTCTGTCCTCAATCTGGCTCTCACAGACCAAAGGGCCCGTTACACACAACGATATCGTGAATGATATCGTTGCAACGTCACCGGTTTGGTGACGTTGCAGCGATGTCGAAACGACATTGTTGTGTGTGACACGCATCAATGATCAACGATAAGTCGTTGATCATTGATCGTAGATTTATGGCCTGGACCATAAAACTATCGTTGGTCTCCTGCTAGGCGGCCAGCATCGGCGCGTGTGACAGCAGGAGACCAACAATGAACGAGCACCCAGCGCTACACAGCAAGCGCTGGGAGCTTGTAACCATGGTAAACAGCGGGTAACTAAGTGTCGCGCTCAGCTTTGTTACCCGATGTGTACCCTGGTCACCAGAGTTCTCACTGGTCCTGATCGCTGGTGAGTCTGCTCTCCAGCGATCAGTTCACGATGTGGCAGCGATCCACATAGTTGGTCGGATCGCTGCCACATCGCATCGTGTAACCTGGCGTTTACATTGAGTGCATGTGACATAACTTCTGGAAGTCAACTCACATAGGCTTGCAAAGAACAATCTCTTTGTTGCAGCACCTCCACCCAACTAGTATCTGTACATACTAGAACTCCTACTGCACAGACCCTAAAGGCACCTGCGCTGATTAGAACATCCCTAACCACAGGACTAGGCAATGACTGCTCAGCCCTTGCCTTTTGATCGGCCATTGAGAGTTTCTCGTAGCTCCTAGGGAACTGGAGGAGAGATGCTTAATGAAACAACTACAAAAGGGCAATCTAGGGGTCCCAAGGCTAGTCCTTGTCCACAGGATTACCCCTGAAGGTTGGGGTGTCTGGGTATCATGTCTTGCTATGCTTCTGCATGTGACATCCTAGATATCCACCCACCCCTCCATGGGAGTGAAGTGGCATGGGAGCAAGGAAACACACAGGCAACTCAGGCAGGACAATAGGTATAAAAAAGACTCCAGGGACATCTCGAGAAAGTAGCTTACCTGCTGTAAGAGGGATGACATGTCTACAATACAGGAATGAGCTAAATCACCATGGGAAAAATAGTTATTCTATAACTGGCATAGAGTGGGGCCAGGAATGGGTAAACTTCTTGATGACACTGCGCACGGTAGACACAGGAACATTCAGGTCTTTGGAGATGGACTTGTAGCCTTGAGATTGCTCATGCTTCCTCACAATTTGGTTTCTCAAGTCCTCAGACAGTTCTTTGGTCTTCTTTCTTTTCTCCATGTTCAATGTGGTACACACAAGGACACAGGACAGAGGTTGAATCAACTTTAATCCATGTCAACTGGCTGCAAGTGTGATTTAGTTATTTCCAACACCTGTTAGGTGCCACAGGTAAGTTACAGGTGCTGTTAATTACACAAATTAGGGAAGCATCACATGATTTTTCTAACAGTGACAATACTTTTGTCCACCCCCTTTTTATGTTTGGTGTGGAATTATATCCAATTTGGCTTTAGGACAATTCTTTTTGTGTTTTTTCATTGAAGACAAATTAAATGAAGATAATAATACCAAAGAATTTGTGATTGCAATCATTTTCAGGAAGAAACTGAGTATTATCTGACAGTAATTGCAGGGGTGTCAATACTTTTGGCAAACACTGTATAGCGGAAGGGAGAGACAATCACAATCTGCAGCTGGGAAAAAGGCTAAAAGAAAATTAAGCTTGCAGAGAAGGTATCATTAACCCTTTCAGCATAGAAGAGGTCATACATCAGCAAAACAACACTAATTGAGCTGTACATAGGGTCTGTGATCCTAAGACCTCCTGACCCCAGGTCCGGAGGTGACACCAGGATAAGGCACACTCATGACACTGGCCAGTCAGAGGTTATGGGCACAAGATGGCACAACTGGACCAGAGCAGAACAGAAGGTGAGTATAAGACAGCGGATCTATATTTAAACAATACCCCAGAGCTGGAAAAAACCTTTTGGCCTTTAATGTTTGGGCTGAATATTGAAGTTGAGGGTTCAGAGTATAATCAGCAGTGTGTATATATGTAATTAGCGCCCTGCGGTGGTTTTTGTGCTCTTCCATTTTTGTAACTCAGGTAGACCAATGTAAAACACAACGACGAAGAAATAAAACACAAGCAATGTCTACTGAAATTGTGACTTCAGTGAAACAGAGTGGAATGTATGGGTCAGTGCTAGAAATGAACGGATCAATCCACAGAGGATTTAGATTGAGTCGAATGTCCTGGAATTTGTGATTTTATGCCAATTTGAACATTCTGAGTTTTGATTTCCAGTTTGCTAAAAAAAAAGAAAGGAGCGGGATAACGTCATTTTGCAATGTCGCACAGGTCTCCCATAATGCCCTGCAGTTATGACACTTTATGGATTATTATCACGCCTTCTACATTGGTGGTCAGTACTGGAGCATCACAGATCAGCGGATCCCAGAGGAGCACAGTTTATACGGCAGAGTCATTGTCCATCTCCAAAGTCACTAAGTCTCCTACAGAGTGTAAGTTTTTATGGTGAGCGAGGTCCTCTCTCTCCTGTAGAGTGTAAGCTCCTATAGTCAGCTGGATCCCATCTCTCTCCTGTATTATATAAATGTGGCTCTCCCCTGCGGTCTGGTCGCCACATTGGTATTTGAAGTCATCGGTCCTAATGCCACATCTGAGGAAAATTCAGGTATCCTATGATGGACTCCCTATCCATGCACACACTTCCCAAACTCTGATCAATGGGCATGGCACAAAAAGGCCTGTTTTGAGCTGTGATAGATACTGATTGGATAGAGGGCTTAGCTGTAATGAGGAGGGGTGGCAACAGGAGTCACTTAGTCTTAGAAGGTGAAGGAGGGCAGAAGTCTGCGTCAGCTGTCAGGTTTAGCAGCAGTCCAAAGCTGCTACGAGGGGTGGCAGGACCCCAAGCTGTCAGGACTTCACGACTAGTAGCAAACTGGAGGCTGCTTGGATCCAAGCACAGTAGCCACACTGTGGGACTATCCAGGGACACAGCGACTGCCGAAGGGCTAGAGAACCAGTGTGGGTCTGGGGTTCCAACCAGCCCAAGTCACCTGCCTGCCTGGTAGTTAGCCACAAGGAAGGAAGAGGCATATGGGAAAACTAAGTAGCTGGTAGGCCATATACCCATCAATCATAGTGGTCCCTAGTTCATATAAGACTGACCAGATCGCCGGCCCAGTGAAACCAATACCCTTGACCTGCTAATGAACTGCAATACAAAGTAAAAAGGTAAAGAACAGAGGTTCTTATAGTCAGCAGGGTCCTCTCTCTCCTGTGTAGTGTAAGCTCTTATGGTCAGTAGGATCCTCCCTCTCTCCTGTAGACTGTCAGCTCTTATGGTCAGGAGGGTCCTCTCTATCTCCTGTAAAGTGTAAGCTCCTATGGTCAGCGGAGTGCTCTCTCTCCTGTATAGTTTAAGCTCTTATGGTTAGCAGGGTCTTCTCTATCTCCTGTAGAGTGTAAGCTCTTATGGTCAGCGGTGTCCCCTCTCCCTCTTGTAGAGTGTAAGCTCTTATGGTCAGTGGGTCCTCTGTCTCTCCTGTGTAGTGTCAGCTCTTATGGTCAGTGGGGTCTTCTCTCTCTCCTGTAAATTGTAAGCTCTTATGGTCAGTGGGGTCCTCTCTCTCCTGTAGAATGTAAGCTCTTATAGTCAGCGGGGTCCTCTCCCCCGTGTAGAGTGTAAGCTCTAATGGTCAGTGTGGTCATCTCTCTCCTGTAGAGTGTAAACTCTTATGGTCAGCATGGTCCTCTCTCTCTCCTGTAGAATGTAATGTCTTATCATCAACGGCGTCCTCCATGTCCTGTAAAATGTAAGCTCTCATGTTCATTGGGGTCCTTTCTCTGCTGTAGAGTGTAAGTTGTTATGATCAGTGTGGACGTCTCTTTCTCCTGTAGGGTGTAAGCTCTTATAATCAGTGTGACCGTCTCTTTCTTCGGTAGAGTGTTAGCTCTTATGATCAGTGGGGTCCTCTCTCTCCTGTAGAGTGTAAGCTCTTATGGGCAGTGGGATCCTCTCTCTTCCTTGTAGAGTGTAAGCTGTTTTGATCAGAGTGGCCGTCTCTTTCTCCTGTAGAGTGTAAGCTCTTAGGGTCAGCAGGGTCCTCTATCTCCTGTAGAGTGTAAGGTCTTAGGGTCAGCAGGGTCCTCTATCTCCTGTAGAGTGTAATCTCTTAGGGTCAGCAGGGTCCTCCATCTCCTGTAGAGTGTAATCTCTTAGGGTCAGCAGGGTCCTCTATCTCCTGTAGAGTGTAATCTCTTAGGGTCAGCAGGGTCCTCCATCTCCTGTAGAGTGTAAGAGCTTATTTCACCTACCAGGTGCCATCTATAAGACTAGCTGGGTTTCCAACCACCCAGATATTCCAGGACAGTCCCTAAAAGTTGGGCACCTTTTTACCGGTCCTTTTAAAAATATTTAGGATGTCTGATTTTATTTAAGAAGTCGAAACGTCTGCAGATGATTCTAACTGTAATTCTCACCATTTTACAGTTTGCAGTGATTGCAGCTGATGTCTTCATATCGGGTTTATGGGCTGCAGATGGATCACTTAGAATCAGAATGATTTATTGTGGGTTTCCAATGTGTCCATACAAAATATTGTCCGTGATTTTTTGATAACCTGTCCTGAAAAAATACCAAGTCAAGTTGGTGATTCTGAACACTAAGGTCAGAAAGGCTGTGGAGCCCCTATAGGGTCCAGGTATTGATGCCACGTCTGCCCCCCTATATTATCGTCCCCGCAGAGAAGATAGAGCTAAAGAAAATTATTTACCGTTCGGACACATTAGATTTTCTTTATCGTCCACAATTCTGTTCATCAGGTTTGATTTAGCGAAGCCGATAACACTTAGCCGACATTGTTTTCAGAGCATCTCATTGTGTTACATCAACTGAAGCAATAAAATCTATAAAATAGAGAATTACACGGGAAAGGGATTTGTGCTCTGCAATAAATGTAATTCATTCTAATAATCGTATCATTCGGATGCAGCACATTCTCTGGATAGATCAATGGAAGCTGAATCCAGGAAATGTTATTCTTACCTGGAAAAAATTGTCATCATCAAATGCTGCACTTGTAATTCTGTAAACTTCAGGGCTGGAATCTCCTAATGTTAAGCGTTAAGAGCTGGGGTCGCCAGCTGTGGGCCAGTAGTCAGGATCACGGTGGAAGGACCCAGTGCTGTGGCTCTGCCCACATTGAAAAGGAAAAGTAAAAATGGAGAACTAAAAATAATAAAGAAATTAATCCTGTTCGTAACGCCAAAAATGTGGAGCACTAAGGGCTGGGTACTCAGCAGCTGGGCCAGTGGTCAGGATCACAGTGCCTGTGCCCAGTGCTGTGGCTCTGGCTCACATTGAAAAGGTAGAGTAAAAGTGGAGAATAATAATCATAAAGAAATAAATCCTGTTCGTAACGCCAAAAATGTGGAGCACTAAGGGCTGGGGTACTCAGCAGCTGGGCCAGTGGTCAGGATCACAGTGGCTATGCCCAGTGCTGTGGCTCTGGCTCACATTGAAAAGGGAGAGTAAAAATAGAGTACTAAAATAATAAAGAAATAAATCCTGTTCGTAACGCCAAAAATGTGGAGCACTAAGGGCTGGGGTACTCAGCAGCTGGGCCAGTGGTCAGGATCACAGTGGCTGTGCCCAGTGCTGTGGCTCTGGCTCACATTGAAAAGGGAGAGTAAAAATAGAGAACTAAAATAATAAAGAAATAAATCCTGTTCGTAACGCCAAAAATGTGGAGCACTAAGGGCTGGGGTACTCAGCAGCTGGGCCAGTGGTCAGGATCACAGTGGCTGTGCCCAGTGCTGTGGCTCTGGCTCACATTGAAAAGGGAGAGTAAAAATAGAGAACTAAAATAATAAAGAAATAAATCCTGTTCGTAACGCCAAAAATGTGGAACACTAAGGGCTGGGGTCCTGGCTCACTTTGAAAAGGGGAAAGTAAAAATGGAAAAAAACAAAACAAAAGAAAAATAATAAGTTTGTGACACCAGTTGGAATGTTCAGCCATTAGGTGGCCAGCGCTACAGATAATCTCTGGGAGGTAGGTGGTATGGCTTTGAAGATGTTTAAACCTTCGCAACCAGGGCTGGTTCCCAGGGGATGATGGGGAAGTAGTAACAATGTTGAGTACAGAGGGAAAGGAGGTGCATAAAGTCAGTCTCCTAGCTTTTAACTTTTACTAAAGATTGTTGCAGCAAACCCAGGGTTTACAAGCACCAACAGGCTTGTGGTCTGTCCTGTCTGATGAGAACAGTAGTCCACTCTGCTAGTTGAGTATAGTGACCCACTGACTCGTCCTTGTTGTAGGTTTCTAGGTGCCTTTGAGCTGTCCTTTACTTCCTCTGGTTTTTGTGGGTTACCTCCAGCCAGGTGGGTAATGCGGGCCCTCTGAGTAACCATGTTCCCAGTATCCCATGTATTACTGATACCTTGCTAAGTTGCAAGTGAGCATAAAACCCACTAACCTCCAGTTTCTGTCAATAGACCTTGAAAGTCTAGTAACCTAGGGCCTGGTACCCTGTTCTGTAGCTGGTCCTTCACAGCTCCCTCCAGACAGAACCTTCTCTTTTGACTTACTTGATCTTTCTACTCACGGCAGCTTACCCCTCCCTCTAACTATAGGATGAGTCACATGCTAAGCCCGGCCTCTCAGTGCTCAACATCCTAGCTGGAGTTCAGGCTGTGTGTGAATGCTTCAGACTTACAGCAGAGGGAGCTCGAATTCCCTTTAGACCTGGCATTACAATTGATGATAATGTGCCGCCCAGCTTAGGGGACCGGGATACCCGGCGCAGGGTCCCTTTCCTTGGGGGAGTCACTGGTGGCTGGACCCAGGCCGTGGCCCCAGGCTGGCACACTCCTAAAAGGGGGTATTTACAGGGGATTTAGAAGTTTATATAATTTATAAAGTTTGTAGATGTTATTGTCGTGACGCCACCCAGAATAATGTGGCTATATATGGCCACCGCTGCCTTGTACTGGCCAGGGGATGATGGTGAGAGGCAGCTGAGATGGTATAGCCCTTTTCCGGGTAGGGCTGTAGGGTCCCCTGGACAGGTGATGTTAAAGTTAATGATGGATGAAGATGGAAGTATGGTGAGGAGATGTTAAGGACACAGACACTTACTTGATTCACAGCAAATTCTCTCAGCGGTGATGGTCCCAATCCTGGATAGATGGTAGCTGTTAATTCAGAGGCTGAGGCACAGATGAGGTTTAACTGGTTTACTTTCAACCAAACTATAATACAACAAGTCCCGTCTCCGGAGTCTGCAATAGGGGTTCAGTTGCTCAGGCCCCACCGGGTCCTTTACCTCCTGCTTGCGCTGTCTATGTGGCCCTGCTGCCGTGTGTGAACTCGCTGCCGGCCCAAATCTGTCCTCTCTGGGTCCCTCTCAACAGGCAACTTGAGTCCTTTGTCTCTCTCTGCTTACCCCCTCCGGGAGTACTGCTGAACTCTTAGTATGTTGCTGTGTCTGGCCCTGTGAAGCTTGTTGTTACCTCACGTTTTTCCGGTTGCTGTATTGTATATAACTAATGCAGCCACGGATCCGGTATCCGTATCTGCGCTTTTTATCTAGGGTAGATAATGATGCTACCCGATTCTGAAAGTGTTCCTCTTATCAGTTTTCTCCTCCTCAGACCGATGGCTTGGCCCTGGAAATTGTCAGCCAGTCCTCAGGAACTCAATGCAGCTCCTGTCACTCTGAGCTCCTGGCTCCAACTGTCTGAAAATTTACCTCAAACCAGTGTTTTATCTCTAGGGAAGTCTCTGGTGTCTCTGGAGCTCCCCCTACTGGCCAAAGGTGGTAGTGCAGTGGCATGGCTTTCTAAGTGAGTGCAACTATTATGATCTTATACTGTGGCTAATACCCGCAGGGGCGCCACATTCCCCCTTAGTTAAGAACAGTACTCCGGGACTGTGGGACAATAAACATAAGATATAACAGATAATATCTACAGAGTCTTAAAAAAAAATAAAAAGTTACAAAAACCACTCAAGTTTAAAAAATAGAGTCTTGTAAAAAGTCACTTCAAATAGCGTCCATTAATACAGCTCTGTCCTTGAGGGCTATTTATTTGTTAGGAAAGGCACTGCAATTAGCGTCCATTTTTCCAACAAAGTTTATGAATAATTTAAGAATGTTCAAAAAACAGTCTTTCCGGAGCTTTAATTTACCGCCTCCGGGCTGATAAATGAAGAAAAGAGTTCAAGAATATGCAAGTAGTTCATACAGAATAGTCTCTGTAGGTACTGAGCTTTTTAACGTTACATCTAATAACTACTAATTAACAACTAAACAAGTTCCTTTCAGATATTTCTGGTTGAAATATCTATTTACATTTGGTAGTCTGCATATCTTGCTGGTAATTGACCCTGAGTACTACGCTGTGATCTGCGTAACGCTTGTGTACTGGGTGTACTCAATGTGATGGTGTGAGTGGATGTATACCTAGTAAGTACTTCTGGTTCTGCTAGGGATAATTCCACATTTGTGGGGTTGGCAATTCCACCGTGTCCAGGACTATTATTACTAGGAATTTGTTCTTCCTGTCTTGGAACGTCTTGTGGTACAGGGTCTGCTTCTAATTCTATTGGTCTTGGGGCGTCTGGTATTACAGGCTCTGGTGTTTGATAGAAGGCCATCATGGGAACTACTACTGCACCATTGTAGGTTGGCCAGGTTTTAGGAAAGTCTCCTAGATAGGTGTGATATACTCCATCTTCTTCTTTTTCGTTAACAGGTTGAACCGGTACTGGTTGAATAACTTCTGGTTCAGGTTGAATGACTTCTTTTTCTTTCAATGTCTCTGGACATAGTTTTAGATTGTCTCTTGACACTAGTACTGATGTTAATCCACCATCTTTGCTTATAAGACACATTTTAGGATTGTTCACTCTCATTGGTAAAACTGTATATGGGACAGATTCCCACTGATTGTCCAATTTATTAGTGCGACGGTTTCTCTTGAGCACTTGATCACCAGGTTTTAATGGGGTTGCTAGAGCATTCTGGTTGAAGTATTGCTCTTGTCTTTCTCTAGTTTTCTGGAGATTCCTTTCTACGCATTCTTGCACTTGGCGATATTGTTGTTGGCGTAGGGAGTCCCAGTTGGAATCCTGCACTTCTGCATCAGGTTTTACGATGCCCATTTCTAGATCTATTGGTAGCTTGCCAGGTCTTGCACGCATAAGGTAAGCTGGGGTACAGTTTGTGGAGCTTACCGGGACATTGTTATAGAGGTCTACCAAGTCAGGCAATTTCTCTGGCCATAGGTTTCTCTCTGTCTCTGGTAAAGTCTTTAAGAGATCGATTACAATATGGTTCATTTTTTCGCATAAGCCATTTGTTTGCGGATGATAGGCTGTTGTACGGATCTTCTTGCAGCCATACATATTGCAAAATTCTCTGAAGATCTCTGATTCAAATGCTGTACCTTGGTCTGCGAGTACTTGTTCCGGATATCCATGGGGTCTGCAAAAGTATGTCTGGAACGCCTTAGCTGCTGTTTTTGCAGTGAGATCTTTCACGGGCACTACTACCAGGAAGCGTGAGTAATGGTCCACGATGGTTAAAGCATAGACGTAGCCGGACCGGCTTGGTGTCAATTTCACGTGATCTATTGCTACGAGCTCAAGTGGTTGCTTGGTAACTATAGGCTGGAGTGGTGCTCTTTGGTTTTTTAGATCTTTTCTTCTGAGGTTGCACGGACCACAGTTTCTGCACCATTCTTCAATTGATCTTCTCATTCCAACCCAGTAGAATCTTTCTCTTAAAAGTACTTCAAGCTTTTTCCACCCGAAGTGACCAGCACCATTGTGATAAGCTTCTAGGACCATTTTTACATCTTGTTTAGGCACAATGATCTGCCATACTAGCTCATGCGTCTTTGGATTGGTATATCTTCTGCACAGCTTTCCTTGGTACAGGAACATTTTGCCTCTCTCTTTCCAGAGTTGATGTGTCTCTTTCGGTGCATTTTCATTGGGATACGCACTTTGCTCAGTCAGCAGTTCTTTCACCAACTTCACAGCTGGATTGCTGTCTTGAGTGTCAGCCCATCTGTGGTGTGCTAATGGGTTGAGATTCACTTGTTGATGTTTCTGGTAGGCACTGGATTGATACTGTCCTACCTTGGGACGATGGAAGGCGGGTAGTTCAATTTCTTCAAGTTCTACCGGTTCTTCTTCCACGTCTCTCAAGTGCGGCATCCGGGATAAGGCGTCTGCATTTCCATTCTTTCGGCCTGCTCTATACTTGATCACGAAGTTGTAATTAGACAGCCGGGCTATCCATCGCTGTTCCAGCGCACCTAACTTGGCTGTATCCAGGTGGGTCAATGGGTTGTTATCAGTATAGACGGTGAATTCTGCAGCTGCCAAGTAGTGTTTGAAACGCTCAGTCACAGCCCAGACTACTGCCAGTAGTTCTAACTTGAAGGAGCTGTAATTTTCAGGATTTCTTTCAGTAGGCCGGAGCTTTCTACTTGCAAAGGCGATGACTTTCTCCTTGCCTCCTTGCTTCTGAGATAGTACTGCTCCCAGTCCCACATTACTGGCATCTGTGTAAAGGATAAAAGGTTGATGGTAATCGGGGTATGCCAGAACTTCTTCTCCGGTCAATGCCTTCTTCAACTTTTCAAAGGAATCTTCCCTCTCATCACTCCACTGGAAAGGAGGATTGCGGTTTGAAGGCTTCTTCGACTGCCCTACCAGGATGTCTTGTAGAGGTGCTGCTAGCTTGGTGAACCCTTGGATGAATCTACGATAGTAGCCCACCAGTCCCAGGAATTGCCTCACCTGTTTCACGCTGGTAGGTCTTGGCCAATCCCTTATTGCGGTTACTTTCTCGGGATCCGGTGCTACTCCTTCTGAACTTACAACGTGTCCCAGGTATTGTACCTTTGGCTTTAGAAGGTGACATTTTGATGGCTTGATCTTCATACCATACCGGGATAAGGCTTCGAACACTTCTGCTAGATCTTGTAGATGTTGTTCGTAAGTCTTTGAGTAGACTATTACATCATCTAGGTACAGAAGGACGGCTTCAAAGTTCTTGTGTCCGAGACAGCATTCCATCAATCGCTGAAAGGTACCGGGTGCGTTGCAGAGTCCGAACGGCATACAATTAAATTCACAGAGACCCATTGGTGTGGTAAATGCTGTCTTCTCTTTATCTTCCTCAGCCACAGGGACTTGCCAATACCCACTTGTTAAGTCTAAGGTGGAAAAATAATTAGCAGATCTTAAAGCAGCTAATGACTCTTCAATTCTAGGTAAGGGGTAGGCGTCTTTATGGGTAATGTGATTAATCTGCCGGTAGTCTACGCACATTCTCATGGTTCCGTCTTTCTTTTTAACTATTACCAGAGGGGCTGCCCAGGGACTACAACTGTCTCTTATTACCCCGGCCTGTTTCATCTCTCTCAGCATGTCTTTAGCACATTGATAATGAGCGGGCGGTATGGGTCTATATCTCTCTTTTATTGGTGGGTGGTTACCGGTAGGAATTGTATGTTCTACCCCTTTAATCTGTCCGAAGTCTAATGGGTGTTTACTGAAGACCCGTTCATATTCTTCTACTAGTCGGTACACCCCTTGTTTTTGGTGGGTAGGTGTTGAATCTGTACCTATATGCAGCTGCTGACACCAATCTTCTAATTCTCCACTTGAACCATTGTCGTCCGCCTGACATGACGGATTCAAGGGCCCAATGGCTATGATGGCATTGTTGTCAACAGTGTATAGCTTGGCCATTGTAGCGTACCTTGGTAAAGTGACCTCTTCCTCTCCACAATTCAAAAGACGTATGGGTACTCTTCCCTGTGTACCTCAACTATTCCTCTAGCCGTTAATATTGTGGGTCTACTATCAGTGTACACAGGCTCTACCAAGGCTTGGTAATCTCGTCCTTTAATACCAATGGCTGCTCTACACCATACCAGCATTTCAGTTTTTGGAGGTATCACTATAGGAGTTGGGTCACTTACCCTCACACTGCCGATTTCTCCACCTGCAACCTCTACTTGTTGCTTCAGCACCAATGCTTTTATCTCTCTCCAGAGAATTCTCTGCTGGCAGGATTGGGCAGTTTCCGCAAATTGCTGTAAAATAGTAATAACCTCGGAAAAACAATTTTCTAAAACATTCATACCTATCAATACAGAAGGTTCCCGTCGGTTAACATCAACAATTATGATACCCTGATTCTTTAATTCTACTCTACCAATCTTAATGGTCATCTCTCTAAATCCTACTTGCGGTACCAATTTTCCATTACTAGCATATATACTTAGCTCAACATTAGATGGTCTTTTATCAATGTCTGAATCTGCCCAGTACCTCTTATAAAGGATATGTGGTATAGATGAAATCTGGGAACCAGTGTCCAACAAGGCATTGAGGGGAATACCGTCCAGCACGATGGGGATAATGGGACGTCCTCCGACGTACTTATCGTGCCAGGATGTTGGGCCTTGAAAGTTCACTCCTGCGAAGCGGCCCGCATTCCCAGGGGATCCTTGTTTAAATCACAATTGCGGGCGATGTGGCCTGGCTTCCGGCAACGGCGGCAAATAGGCTGTCCATCCGGCTGGTAACGGTCGTTGGGTCGTCCTCTCCACGCTGGGTATCTCTGGGGTCTCATCCAGGGAATATCCTCTCTGCGGTTCGCCAACTCCATCTTGGATGTAGTCTGTGATTCTCTCATTTCCTGCATGGTTTTAGCCATTGAGGTGACAATGTCTGTTAGAGAGTCAAGCTTTTGCTGGAAAGCATCATTAGCACTGGCCTCCAGGGGCTTAACTGATGTCACTGGCATTCTCTGTTGTTGAGGGGTTTCTGTAATGGATGGCTCAGGATCCTGATCCCAAAGTGCCTCTGCCTGCTGGAGACGAATAGCGCTCTCCTTTAACTGGGCAAATGTCACTTCAGGGTCCTTGAAAGTCAGCATACTCGCATGCCCTCGATGAGAAGGGGTTAATAGTCCCTCAATGAATTGATCTTTTAGCAATTTATCAGCGCCACTGTTAAACATTGGTTCAGCCAGTGTAAGCGCTTTAAGGGCCTCTTGTAAATTCAGGGCAAAGTCTCTCACACTCTCATTGGCCTTTTGTTTGCAATTGAAGAATTTGGTCTTTGCTTTGCTACCAGCAGTAGTTTCAAATACTGCCTTTAATCCAGCTAGAATATGCTCAGCAGTGTCTTTTAGATCAGCGGACCATGCTGTGACTTCTCGCTTGGCATTACCACTTAACTGTGCCATCAGCAAACCGACACGCTGAGCTTCTGCCATTGGAAACATGTTTAAATAGGCCAGCAGTTTTTCTTTAAAATCATCAAAAGTATTAGGCTTACCTTCATACACTGGAAGCCATGGAGCACCTGGGGTATATGGCATCAACATCGGCATAATAGGCGCTGCACCTTGCGCCGCTGTGCTGCCGAGCGCTCTGTTCTGTGATTCAGCTGCATATGTGTCGCCGGGTGTTTCGGCGTCTCCGTGCTGCGACATGTTGCGCCCCCTTAGTTAATCCGGACCCTTCCGGTCCTCTGCTTCCGTCGGGATGGCGTATAATCGTTCCGCTGTGCAGCAGGATTGGTTTTCCCCTTTTGCCGACGTCAGAGCTCTCAGCTTGGTACCGCCCACAAAGACACGCCCCCTGCTGCTTTCGCTCGCCGTGAGCTCAGTAATGGCGGAATCTGAAATTTTTCAGTCAGATCAGAGCTCAGGGCTATGACACAGTTCAAATAGCAGTCTCGTGCTGTGGCAGTTATGAGGTAATTAGTGATGATGCAATTTTACCTCAGAGGCTGGCGGCCATTTTGTTTCAATGTTAGTCAATGGGGAAAAGTCTATTTCAATGGTTTCCAATGGGAAAATCACTTTTTGATAAAAAAGTCAATTTTTCTCGAATTTTCTCACAATTTTCGGCATTAATCACGGCACACAGTACCTGATTTAACCAGGCACGGTGAAATCCTGTTCGTGACGCCAAAGAGAGTTGTGCCGCCCAGCTTAGGGGACCGGGATACCCGGCGCAGGGTCCCTTTCCTTGGGGGAGTCACTGGTGGCTGGACCCAGGCCGTGGCCCCAGGCTGGCACACTCCTAAAAGGGGGTATTTACAGGGGATTTAGAAGTTTATATAATTTATAAAGTTTGTAGATGTTATTGTCGTGACGCCACCCAGAATAATGTGGCTATATATGGCCACCGCTGCCTTGTACTGGCCAGGGGATGATGGTGAGAGGCAGCTGAGATGGTATAGCCCTTTTCCGGGTAGGGCTGTAGGGTCCCCTGGACAGGTGATGTTAAAGTTAATGATGGATGAAGATGGAAGTATGGTGAGGAGATGTTAAGGACACAGACACTTACTTGATTCACAGCAAATTCTCTCAGCGGTGATGGTCCCAATCCTGGATAGATGGTAGCTGTTAATTCAGAGGCTGAGGCACAGATGAGGTTTAACTGGTTTACTTTCAACCAAACTATAATACAACAAGTCCCGTCTCCGGAGTCTGCAATAGGGGTTCAGTTGCTCAGGCCCCACCGGGTCCTTTACCTCCTGCTTGCGCTGTCTATGTGGCCCTGCTGCCGTGTGTGAACTCGCTGCCGGCCCAAATCTGTCCTCTCTGGGTCCCACTCAACAGGCAACTTGAGTCCTTTGTCTCTCTCTGCTTACCCCCTCCGGGAGTACTGCTGAACTCTTAGTATGTTGCTGTGTCTGGCCCTGTGAAGCTTGTTGTTACCTCACGTTTTTCCGGTTGCTGTATTGTATATAACTAATGCAGCCACGGATCCGGTATCCGTATCTGCGCTTTTTATCTAGGGTAGATAATGATGCTACCCGATTCTGAAAGTGTTCCTCTTATCAGTTTTCTCCTCCTCAGACCGATGGCTTGGCCCTGGAAATTGTCAGCCAGTCCTCAGGAACTCAATGCAGCTCCTGTCACTCTGAGCTCGTGGCTCCAACTGTCTGAAAATTTACCTCAAACCAGTGTTTTATCTCTAGGGAAGTCTCTGGTGTCTCTGGAGCTCCCCCTACTGGCCAAAGGTGGTAGTGCAGTGGCATGGCTTTCTAAGTGAGTGCAACTATTATGATCTTATACTGTGGCTAATACCCGCAGGGGCGCCACAATAATGAAATACCATTTGTGGCAGCCACATTGCAGGGGCGCCACAATACAAGGCGCTGTCTGGTTCTTTGGCATTTTTTGAAGACTCTGGTCAGATAAACCTTCTGGATACAAAAGGCCCCAAAACCTACTGATTGGAAGCATCTATTGAATTTGAGTAAAAGTGTTATCACCCTTGAAATTGTTCCAGAAAATGAAGTTTTCCTCCCAGTAATGTATCACAATTCCCCATGTTTTTTATACACATGTTTATTTCCTTTGTGTATGTTGGAACAGCATCAGAAATGGAGGAAAAAGGGCAAGCTGGACAAAATTTCACGCACACCCCCAAAAATGGGCCAGACAAAATTGTTGGCACCTTCCATTAATATTTGGTTACACATTTGTAATAAATCCTGCGCTCAGTCTCCTCTATAACCTCCACAAGCTTCTCCTCCTGCAGTGTCTCCTCTTCTCTATAATCTGCTCCCGGTCTCTCGTCTTCTCCCAATTCTCAGATCTCTCCACAGGTGATCAATGGGATTTAGATCCGGTCATTGCTGCCCCTTCAGATCTCTCCACAGGTGATCAATGGGATTTAGATCCGGTCATTGCTGACACTTCAGATCTCTCCACAGGTGATCAATGGGATTTAGATCCGGTCATTGCTGACCCTTCAGATCTCTCCACAGGTGATCAATGGGATTTAGATCCGGTCATTGCTGACACTTCAGATCTCTCCAGCGCTTTGTTTCCTCCATTTCTGGGGCTTCTTGATGTTTGGGGTCATTGTCCTGCTGGAGACCCCTGACCTAGGACGCCCCCAGCTTTCTGACACTGGGCTCTACATTGTCACCCAGAATCCTTTGGCAGTCTCAGATTTCATGATATTTTGCACA
Organism: Allobates femoralis; assembly: GCA_033576535.1. Classification (NCBI taxonomy): domain Eukaryota; kingdom Metazoa; phylum Chordata; class Amphibia; order Anura; family Aromobatidae; genus Allobates; species Allobates femoralis. The sequence goes on from JARQOC010000005.1 coordinate 33,043,297, forward strand.
CAGTCAGGACCCCCAGTGCCAGAGGCAGAAAAACAACCCAGAACCTCTCTGACCTCCTCCATATGTGACTGTAGGTCCTGTGCTCTTTTCTCTAACCTCCCCCATATGTGACTGTAGGTTCTGTGCTCTTTTCTCTCACCTCCCCCATATGTGACTGTAGGTCATGTGCTCTTTTCTCTGCCCTCCCCCATATGTGACTGTAGGTCCTGTGTTCTTTTCTCTGCCCTCCCCCATATGTGACTGTAGGTCCTGTGCTCTTTTCTCTGCCCTCCCCCATATGTGACTGTAGGTTCTGTGCTCTTTTCTCTCACCTCCCCCATATGTGACTGTAGGTCATGTGCTCTTTTCTCTGACCTCCCCCATATGTGACTGTAGGTCCTGTGTTCTTTTCTCTGCCCTCCCCCATATGTGACTGTAGGTCCTGTGCTCTTTTCTCTGCCCTCCCCCATATGTGACTGTAGGTCCTGTGCTCTTTTCTCTGACCTCCACCATATGTGACTGTAGGTCCTGTGCTCTTTTCTCTCACCTCCCCATATGTGACTGTAGATCCTGTGTTCTTTTCTCTGACCTCCCCCATATGTGACTGTAGGTCCTGTGCTCTTTTCTCTGACCTCCCCCATATGTGACTGTAGGTCCTGTGCTCTTTTCTCTGCCCTTCCCCATATGTGACTGTAGGTCCTGTGCTCTTTTCTCTGCCCTCCCCCATATGTGACTGTAGGTCCTGTGCTCTTTTCTCTGCCCTTCCCCATATGTGACTGTAGGTCCTGTGCTCTTTTCTCTGCCCTCCCCCATATGTGACTGTAGGTCCTGTGTTCTTTTCTCTGACCTCCCCCATATGTGACTGTAGGTCCTGTGCTCTTTTCTCTGCCCTCCCCCATATGTGACTGTAGCTCCTGTGTTTTCTTTGTTGGCCTCATTCCATTTTTGGTAAACAGTAGAATGATGCACTTTACCAAAAAAACTCTATCTTGTCTCATCTCACAGGAAGCTTTCCCAGAAGGATTTTGGTTACTCCCGTACATATTGGCTTTTTTCTGTCTGTATCAGCAGTGGGATCCTCCTGCATCTACTCCATAACATTTCATCCCATTCACATGTGGACAGATAGTTTGCGCTGGTACTCATACCCCCTAAGCCTGCAAGATGGCTTAAATTTCTTTGGAACTTGACTGGGGCGGCTCATCCACCATCCAGACTATCCTGTGATACAACCTTACTTCAATTTTTCCCTGTTGTCCACGTCCAGAGAGATTAGATACAGTGCTACAGGTTGTAAATGTCTTGATTATGTTGCGCACCGTGGATAAAGAAGCATCAAGCTCTCTGGAGATGGACTTGTAACCTTGAGATTGTTGATACTTTTCACCAATTTTGGTTCTCAAGTCCTCAGACCGTTCTCTTCTCTTTCTGTTCTCTATGCTTAGTGTGCCACTCACAGATGCACAATGCAAAGATTGAAGCAACTTCTCCCTTTTTTATCAGGCGTGATTTTCATATTGCCCACACGTTACTTGCCACAGATGAGTGTGAACGAGCGTCACATGCTAGAAACAAAGTTGTTTACCCACAATTTTGGAAAGGTGCCAAACAGTTTTTGGTGTTTTGTGAGAAATTAAGTCAAATTTGTCTTTTTTTCATGTTTTTTTTGTGTTGTTACAATACACACAGTGGAAATAAACATGTGTATACCAAAACGTGGTGAACTGTAATCATTTTCTGGGAGAAATACTTCATTTTCTGGAACTCTTTCCAGGGTGTCAACACTTCTGACTGTGACTGTATATAACATTAAACTATTCAGGTAAAACCATGCACCAATGTCATTGCAAAATATGTTTACTCAAAAAAACCCTCTCTCCTTTAGGGTTAATGCAGACATCCATGCAACACAGTCTGAGCACAGACCGCAATGTACGCACCTGCCCAGGGTATTTGACCGGAGAGTGAAGTCATCATAGAAATATATGAAGCTGTCACATTGGCATTGGGAGACCCATTGCCAGTCCCTGTTTGCACCATGTTGTACGGATGTCTGAATGAGCCTTTAGACAGATTGGATGTGGTCAAGGTTGGTTCTTGTGCAAAGCTTCAACCACCAAACCCTTCTCCTTCCCTATGTTGGCCCTTGTAAATATAATAAAGCCTATCCTCCCCTCTGGAGTGAATCCAGAGATGTCAAAAGACGCGTTTCCGGGGCACCCTAGACATAGTCTTGACATGTGAGCCCCATGACCAATCAGCGCTGGCTTCCTTCTCCCCGCGTTCAGACTTTTAAGTGGTTAACAAGAACTGAGCGTTGCGGCTGCCACTGACGTCATGTTGAGCACTCCTGTGTCTGAAGGTGAGGAGAAGGAAGCCAGCAGTGATTGGTTGTGGGACTTGTGTGTCCACACAATGTGGGCCCTAGCCATGCAAGTTCTAACATTGCTGGAACCACTCCAACATCGGAGGTGAGTATAGGCTTTTTTATTTTTATGGGGGCAGACATATGGAATGAAGAGGGGTTGTCCAAGTAGTGTAAAACTCCTTTAAGTAAAGTCATAGCCTGCTGGATCCATCATACAATTGGCGCCATGTGCATCCTCCTATCCTCAAATGTTGTATTTCACTAAGGTGTTGGTCATTTTGCCTGCTAAGACATTTTTCCCATAAAAATACACAGAATCTGTGATAGAGTTTCAGATGCAGATGTGAACAGAGCTCTGTCAACACCATCAGGGGTCCTCTGTGTGAATTGCGCTGCAGTGCTCATTCTTATTCACCTCTCCATTCACTTTTACTAGTGAATAGAGAAGTACTATCTCCATAGTACTATATAAGTAATGGGAGTGTTGCTTACGCATGCGCACAATGGCTCCATACACAACCTTTACATTCTTTTGTGTGAACTGGACAGCAGTGCTCATTCTCACTCACCACTTCATTAATGTTTACTGGTGAATGGAGAGGTCCTATCTCCATAGTACTATATAAGTGATGTGAGTGTTGCTTGCGCATGCACACATGGTTCCATTCACATCCTTTCCACTCCTCTGTGTGCATTGGGCAGCAGTGCTCATTCTTGCGCACTTCTCCATTCACTTTTACTGGTGAATGGAGAGGTGCTATCTCCATAGTACTATATAAGTGATGGGAATGTTGCTTGCGCATGCGCACAATGGCTCCATTTACAACCTTTCCATTGATTCAGCCCTCCCATTCATAATATATGTATCTCCAACCTTATGTTTATTGCATTTTCTGGGAAGACCTGATATGATTTAGCCTCCGTCCTTCTTCAGGTCCTCTCAATATAATAAATATAAAACATCATTAAAGCTTCATCAAATAAATCCATAAATTCTCTACAGTCCAGTCGAATAAACATTACCCCATAACTGGCGTGACACTATGTATTTGACTATTGCTTCACTTTTTATACATTTCTTTTTCTTTCTACATAATTTTTTTTCAAGTTGTTTTAAAGTCCGCAGCGTATATCCTTCTCTCACAAATCATAGAAGAAGTCTTTAAAGCAAATCCCCCCAGACATTACACTCATGAAGCCTCATTCTGTAGTATGGAGCTGAAGGAAATCGACAAGAGGACATTTCTTTGCAGTGAGATGTTCAGTGTCGAGATTCTTGAACCGGGTCCAAAGTCGTAAAGATATTATTTATGACACGGCACATATGGGCTCCTCTTTGTAGACTTGCGCTTGGTACTTCCCAGAATCGAAGCCTCATAGAAGGACATTCAATCTGGGAAGGTACCACCAGACATGGCAGACAGGGAGTTCTCAGTATTCTGGCTGTTAAGTCCATTACTTGAAACGATGGAACCTAAGGGTTCTTGGAAGACTAAAGGGTATAAAGGGAACCTGCCAGGTCCTCCAACCCACCAGCATATCCTGCCTAACCAGCCCTGTATTGTATTTTATAACTAATCACATGTTTAAAGTCTTTTTAAACCCTGTGTTTAATTTGCTTATTAGGCTTTTGACTAGTCCATAGGCTGTTAATTTCCCCAGATTAGTCGGTCCTCTCAGTATGTATAAATTAACATATTTCAATAAATAAGGAGTGCGTAAGAAATACATAAGGAGTGCATAGGATATACATAAGGAGTACGAAGGAAACACATAAGGAGTGCTAGGAAATACATAAGGAGTGTGTAGGAAATACTAAGGAGTATGTAGGAAACAAATAAGGAGTGTGTAGGAAATACTAAGGAGTACGTAGGAAATACATAAAGAGTGCGTAGGAAATACATAAGGAGTGCGTAGGAAATATTAAGGAGTATGTAGGAAATACATAAGGAGTACAAAGGAAATGCATAAGGAGTTTGTAGGAAATACATAAGCAGTGCTAGGGAATACATAAGGAGTGCTAGGAAATACATAAGGAGTACGAAGGAAACACATAAGGAGTGCTGGGAAATACTTAAGGAGTGCTTGGAAATACATAAGGATTATGTAGGAAATACTTAAGGAGTGCTTGGAAATACATAAGGATTATGTAGGAAATACTTAAGGAGTGCTTGGAAATACATAAGGAGTACAAAGGAAATACAGAAGGAGTATGTAGGAAATACATAAGCAGTGCTAGGAAATACATAAGGAGTGCTAGGAAATACATAGGAGTACGAAGGAAACACATAAGGAGTGCTTGGAAATACATAAGGAGTGCGTAGGAAATACTTAGGAGTATGTAGGAAATACATAAGGAGCACATAGGAAATACATAAGGAGTGCGTAGGAAATACTAAGGAGTATGTAGGAAATACATAAAACACCCTGGTACACAACCTGAATGGTTCTAATGGAAAAAATGCATTCAGGCAAAGAGTATAAATGTATAAAATACTACACTGGATGTCAAGATATGAATAAATAGAGTAATCCCAATATGAAAAAATATCCCAGTAATAATACAACTCAATCAAGGGAATTGAGATACTCAATAGACTAACAGACAATCAATAAGGCATGGAAGACATGGAAGGAGGAATATTAACCAGCAGGCTTTGGGCAGGACCCGATGCGCGTTTCGCCAGGCTTTGACAATAGACTACACCTAATTGTATTGTTAAAAAAAGTTGTTAGAAACCTTGCTTTTAATTTGGTAATTCGGCTTTCGGCTTGGGTGTTGTTTCCCCAGACTACTTTGTCCTCTCAGTATGTTATTACATCCCAGTGGGCACAATAACATGACGTCATCAGCTCTCGGCAAATCTCGCGCATGAGAGCCGCTCTCTTCACAACTGCATTGTGCTTCTGAAGCTGAGCGTACACATCTTGGCCTTGACCTGGCTTCCGATGGGGTACTGTGCATGTCCTTGTTCTTGTCTCATCTTGTCTTCACTCGGACTGTGCTTTCGCCTCATCCTGGCCTCGTTCTGGTTTCACTCTGACCTTGTTCTGACTGTGCTCTGACCTCGTTCTGGTGTCATCCTAGCCTCCCTCTGGCCTCGTTCTTTTTCTGACCTCGCTCTAATTGCTCTTTGGCCTCATTCTGGTCTCGTCGTGGTCTACTCTCGCCTCTCCCAGCCTCATTCTGGCATCACTCTGGTGTTACTCTGGCCTTGTTCTGACCTCACTCTGGCCTTATTCTGGTCTCATTGTGGCCTTAATCCGGTCTCGTTCTGACCTCATTCTGGCATTTTCCTTCCCTTTCTCCCTCCTCATGCTGGCCTCATTCTGGCATCATGCTGGCCTCACTCTGACCGCACTCTGGCCTCATTCTGGTCTTATCCTGGTCTCATTCTGGACTCACGCTGGCCTCGTTTGGACTGCACTCTGGCTTCATCCTGGCCTCACTCCAGCCTCACTTTGGCATTGTTCTGACCACGCTGTGGCCTCATTCTGGTCTCGTACTGGCTTCGTTTTGGCCTTGCTCTGGTCTCATTCTGGCTCTTCCAAAGATACATTAAGCTTTTGTAGAGTAACTTCTAATTTTCGGCCAATTCGAAGTTACGGGCATAAAATGCCGGGACCTGAGCGGCAATGGTAAGAGGTGAAGCCTCCAGAAGGTGACTATATGACCAGGGTCAGTGGACTTACATTAAAAGCGCCACTCCAGAGATGAAAAATAAAATATTCTGGAGTAGAACTTTTTTCAAGTATTTTGAGCCCTGATTATCATCTGATTACCTAAATACAAAATAAAATTTAAGATTGAATGATAAAAAAAAACCTTATAAAATCATAAAATAATTGCTGAAATTAACATGGGGTGGAGCCTCCTTTGGATGATTTTTATGTAGATTCTTTCCCCCTCCAAGAAAATAAACATTATAATAAAGTAGCTGTAGAGCCTGGGGTTACAAGACTAAATGGGGCATTAAAAATAGGAAGGGCAGAGACATATGAATTTGGTGCATTATGAAGGGGCGGGGCTAACTGGAGGGATGGAGCCATATGCATTCGGTGCGTTATGAAGGGCGGAGCTAACTGGAGGAGGCAGAACCATATGCACCTGGCATATTATGAAGGGGTGGGGCTAACAGGAGGGATGGAGCCATATGCATTTGGGGCATTATGAAGGGCTAGGCTAACTGGAGGGGTAGAGCCATTTGCACCTGGCATATTATAAAGGGGCGGGGCTATCTAGAGTGGTGAGCCACATGCATCTGGTGCATTATGAAGGGGCAGGGCTAAATGGAGGGATGCATTTGATGCATTATGAAGGGCTAGGCTAACTGGAGGGGCAGAGCCATATGCACCTGGCATATTATGAAGGGACAGGGCTATCTAGAGGGGTGAGCCACATGCATCTGGTGCATTATGAAGGGGCGGAGCTAACTGCAGGGATGGAACCACATGCATTTGGTGCATTACGAAGGGTTAGGCTAACTGGAGGGGCAGAGCTATATGCACCTGGCATATTATGAAGAGCCGAGGCTATCTAGAGGGGTGAGCCACATGCATCTGGTGCATTATGAAGGGGCGGAGCTAACTGCAGGGATGGAACCACATGCATTTGGTGCATTACGAAGGGTTAGGCTAACTGGAGGGGTAGAGCTATATGCACCTGGCATATTATGAAGAGCCGAGGCTATCTAGAGGGGTGAGCCACATGCATCTGGTGCATTATGAAGGGGCGAGGCTAACTGGAGGGATGGAGCCATATACATTTGGTGCATTATGAAGGGCTAGGCTAACTGGAGGGGGCAGAGCCATATGCGCTTGGCATATTATGAAAGGGTGGGGTTATCTAGAGGGGTGAGCCACATGCATTTGGTGCATTATGAATGGGGCAGGGCTCTGTGTGGACATACATACACATACATACATAATACATACACTCAGCTTTGTATATTAGATTGTTGCTTTATCATTTTGCACCTGGCAGATTTAAAAAAAAAAAAGTAACTGTAAAAAAAATTATTACCAAAAATGATTTTCCTAAATTTTTCATAAAGAGGAAATAGATGTGGGTACAAGGTATTTTAATAAAAATAATATTCAGTTCCATCAAACCCTTTCTAATTCATTAACCAAGGCTGGAATGTTTTTCGGTTGCAAGACAAAGATTACCATATTCAGCGTGAAGAAGGCATGCAAGAATCACATCCTTTCTTGAAGAATGTCTAAGAATGTTCCTCTAAATCAGCAGCTGTAGCACTAACGTATGGCTCAACCTAAGAATCTTAATGCCCCCCCCCCTCCATTCTTTCCAAAAACAATTCGTACCACCCACATCACAATGGAGCGGCCGGAGTGAATAGATCATATAATCTTACCATTGGGCACCACTCATAAATGGGGGAACCCAAACGCTTCACCAAAGACATTGACAATGAAAAAGGTCCAAGGGATAATGGATAGTTAACATCAAACGTATGTCTGTCTGCAATGGAGCCAGAAGCTAAAAATAGGAAATCTTTATTTTTTACTTTTTTTTTTTTTACACATTTTCGTAGTTTTTTTACCAAAAATATCTCTAAAAGAAAAAAGTGGAAATATCAGTGTTCCAATTGTTTTCTCTTTCACATAATAATAATATAATATTTATTCATTTACGGTATATAGCGCTATTAATTTCATAGCACTTTACATACATCAGTACATAAATGACACAAATTTTGAAAACACATACATATATACATATACGGGGTAGGATGATGTGAAGCAGAGAATAGTGGCCAGTCTTGGGAGGGTGAGAGGAGCTGGGGAGGTAAAATCAGAGTTCTGAGATAACAAGCACAGATAGTTTTATTGTCCTTTGATTAGTGGTTGGTCGAGACCTGAAAATTCCTCAATGAATGTAGAAAGACATAAGTCCATGTGAGACATTCATTCCTGCTTTAAGTGTGTCAAAGTTCATTATCAGTTTATATTCCCACACTCTTCTGTCTCTCTGTGATCTGATGTTACCTTTAAGAACTATTATTTTCATACCCAATATTGTGTGATCAGGCCTACAGAAATGTCTAGACACAGGTAAATCTGTCCTTCTTTCCTTTATTATATGGCGATGAGAGTTCATACTAGTTGTTGCCCCGTCTCCCCTACATATAGATTCCCCCTCACACGTTTAGTACAAATAATTAAGTACACCACATTACTTGTGGTGCACCTGAAGTTACCTGGGAATTTCAGGTCTTGACCAACCAATAATCAAAGGACAATATACCAATCTGTGTCTCTTATCTCGGAACTCTGATTTTACCTCCACAGACTGGCCACTATTCTCTGCTTTACGTCACCTGTCGTATTTACTGCATCATCCTACCCTGTATATGTATATAAGTGTCTCTTCTAAATTTGTGTCATTATCAGCCTGATGAAGGGGCCATAGAGTCTCGAAAGCTTGCTATGTTTACCATCTTTTCAGATTGCCATTAAAAAGTATCAACCAATGAGGACTCTCAGATTTTAATATTCTTCTATTTATCGGCTAACACGGTGCATACATTTTTTACCTTACTGAAATGAACACAAATGATCAGAAAACAGCATAAGATTTGATTTGCAAGGATCAGCAAAACAAACTCTGAAAAAAAATAAAAACAAAATAAAATGGTCGCCACCGTTGGGAAAAAGTCAAAGAGTGGGCTAATGACAAAGGTACGGCCAGATGGGGTCCCTCATAATAACCTATGGGTATCACATCATATGGTCTAGCAACACCAGTATAAAAGATGAGAGCCAGCCAAGCATCCTTAATTTTCAGAAATTTCAGAATTTCAGCGCTCACAACCCGTTCCACAGAGCAACAGAAAAAGTCCCAATCTGATTGTGGTTGACAACTGCTCTAGCAAAAAAAACATTGAAAATGGGAGTGGTAGTCTCAACCTGTGAATAAAAATACAAAGATTTAAGTAATAGGAAAGTGCAGGACCTTCATAGTCAGTGTAACTGTGATATACTGTAGTAACAGAACCTCAATAACAGCATTTTTCTTTATTCTTCTAATTGTACACCTATTTTCAGGGCCATTAGAGGTTGTGCAGTAGTCAGAATCACAGTGAAAGAAATAAAACTGGGAAATTTTGATCAAAAAGTTTGATCATCTCTACATAGAAGACTTTAAAATTACACTGGTCAACATAAAAAAATCATCAGCAAAGGTACTATGTCTGTTTGATGTACTGATTCCAAAAATATGCTTAGTTTTTCACTGTCACATAAAGTTTCTGAGATTAATTCCATCTGTCAATCACAGTGAGTTCTCTGCTGTCCACTCCCCATAGGATGAATATTCATGTCACATATTCACATCACTGCACAGGAGATCAGTAGAAATCACTCACATTGGAGGGGGGGGCTGTATCCTCCTCTCTGTTCTCTTTGCAGCAAAACAAGAGGTCAAATAAAACATAGAATCTGTCACAGAACGTCAGGGATACCTGCTTAGAGAAACAAATAAAGTAGATACCTTATCTAGATCAGGTGTGCCTGCAACCTCTCCTTCCTTCTGCATATCATAGAGAAGGAGTAAAGACTTGAATATAATGCAAAATATCAAATTTTATTGGAATTGACAAAAACCGGATAGGGCAGGGGACGATCATAAAGTGCTCAGTGCAAATAGCAAGGGACTGTCTGCGTAGGTTACAAGTAGTCAGACCCTTAAAGAACTGTCCCGTCATTTACATATATAAAATGGTGTCTGCGCAGAGACCCACATTCACACCATAGGTTTACATATAATGGTGCCATACATATCAGTATCCTGCGTAATGCTGGGTAGAAAATATACATAAACAGTGGATAAACATGTTCATTGTCATCCTAGCAACTAGTTGCATACCAGATTAGAAGGCACATCTAGGAAAAAACCATTGTGTGGGTACAGGGCACAGCACCTAGATTGCACTGCAAGTGGACAGTTACCAAACTATGGTCAGGTTCGCATATTTACCAGAGCCGTCACCGGCCATCGGCACTGAGCAGCAGGGGTGAGCAGGGGGTGGTCCGGACCACTAGGGGACCCCAACGCGTTTCGTGACCTTAGAGTGCCGGTCACTTCATCAGGGGATGCTCTGGGCTCCTCTGTTGGACATTTTTATGTCGGCTCCGTCACCGGAAGTGACGTTACGCAAGCCGGTCACCTGACCGGAACTGTGCGCGCTCGCGTCACAGGACGCTACACACCGCCCACCGCGCCGACGTCGGGCCGCACTCGCACGCACGGTCGCAGGGACGCGTCACCATGGCGACCGTGCGTGCATAGGGCACAGACATCAGCGCTGGCAGGCAGGAGATCCTGCAGCGCAGTGCGCACAGTGTACAAGGACCAAAAAAGAACTCTGCAACTATTGTGTTATCAATTACTCCAGTATACACATATACTCCCTTATCATATTCTGACAATATCCCATAACAATTCATGGTAACCAGTATGACATATTGGTGGAGTCTTTTGCTGGTTCTTCAATATATTATGCAGAATTCAGTATGCAGTCCTCAGAATCTTCCTAAGAGACCTTGCTTGTCATTATTATGTGAGCCAAAATTGTCCCAACAAAGCCAAAGGAGGAACCTAAGAAATCCATAAAAAGAAAAATAAAAAACATAAAATGTCAGAAAAATTCTGACTCTAGAAGTAAAAGAGGTACAGAAAGACCAGGACACACCCGGCAGCAGCGACTACAGGAAGGGCGCAAAGCTCAAATCCTCGTTTAGACCAATTGGCGACATTGTGTCCAATGTCACTATCCACTTTGTTTCCCGCTGTGACAGTACTTTTCGAACATCACCACCCCTAATACCACCGTGCACCACGTCAATACCCCTAAACATCAGGGTTGACGGGTCACTGTTGTGGTATTTCAAAAAATGGCGTGGTAGTGTTTTCAAAGTGGTTTGGTCCACCACTGTGGGGGCCGCGACAATGCCCCTCACATGCTCCCTCACCCTCCTCCGAAGCTCCCTGCATGTCCTCCCCACGTATATCTTATGGCAGGGGCACGTGGCATAATATACCACGCAACTCGTGCCACACGACACATATTCACGGATATTATAGCTCCGGGAGTCATCAGAGGAGGAGAAGGAAGCAATGCGCTGGACATTCCCGCAGGCCACACAGTGGCCACAGGGAAAGCATCCCTTTAGGGGTCTCCTAGCTCCAAACAACGCTGGCGGAGTTGTTAAATGGTGGCTATGGACTAGGGTATCCCTTAAATTTCTTGCGCGTCTGGCCGTCATAAGTGGGCGGTCAGACAGAGAACCTTTCAAATAAGGATCTGAGAGGAGTATGGGCCAGTGTCTGTCTAGTATTTCCCTCATCTTATCCCAACCCTGGTTAAAGGTGGATATAAATCTGATTGGTTGACTCTTGGGAGTTTCAGACTTTTTCGGACCATAGAGAAGGGGGTCCCGAGGGGTATTTTTTGCCCGTAGGTACGCCCGTTTAATCGACCTATTGCTATAACCCCTTTCACGAAAGCGTTCCTTCAAATCCTGGGCCTGTTTTTCGAACAGTTCTGCGGACGAGCATATACGTTTCATCCGCAAGAACTGTCCGATAGGGACAGCACGTATAGTGGACTGGTCATGTGAGGATGATGCATACAGTAGAGAGTTCACAGCGGTTGACTTTCTATAGACATCAGTCTGCATGGTGCCATCAGAACCGACTTCCATGCAGATGTCCAGAAAGTCAATCCTTGAAACATCAGATTTATGGGTCAATCTGATGTTCATATTATTAGATGCCAATCCCCGCATGAATCCATCAAGCTGCTCCAGTCCACCCCGCCACAAAATAAACAGATCGTCGATGTAACGAAGCCAGCACTGCACATGGGCGTCGGCCGGCCCACCCCCGCCGCAGAGCAAGTCCCTCTCCCAGTAACCCAGGAAAAGGTTTGCGTACGAGGGCGCGCAGGCCGCGCCCATGGCAGTGCCGCGTGTCTGAAGGTAATAATTGTCCTTAAAGACAAAGAAATTATGCGTTAGGGCGAACCGGAGCAGCTCGAGGATTAGTTCGCACAGTCCTGCATCCCTTCCACTAGATTGAAGGAAAAACTTTACTGCTCTCAGACCATCCTCATGATGTATGCTGGTATACAGGGACTCCACGTCAGCTGTTACCAATAGAGTATCAGTCTCCACAGTGATGCCGTCGATCCTCATCAGGACGTCCGTCGTATCCCGGACATAGGAGGGCAGCAATTCCACTAATGGTTTTAAATAATAATCTATAAATTTACATATTGGATTGCAAAGCCCCCCTATGCCGGAAACGATCGGACGACCCGGAGGAGCGACGGCATCCTTATGGATTTTTGGCAGCAAGTACAGTGTGGAAATCCTTGGAAACTTAACGGTGAGTCCCTCCATAACCTTTTTTGTGATCAATCCAGCCTCAAGGGCCTTCATGAGGATGGTCTGGAGCATACATGAAAAGGTGGTCATAGGGTTAAAGGTCAGTTTACGATATGTCTCTTTGTCACGTAATTGTCGATATACTTCCCGTTCATATAGTTCTACTGGCCAGATCACGATGTTCCCACCCTTGTCCGCTGGTTTTATAACTACATCAGACATTTTCTCTAAGTCAGACAATGCACAGCGTTGTTTATATGTCAAGTTGTCTGTTCTCAATCCCGTTGGCAATCTCTTCAAATCATTGATTACCAACTTATTAAAAATTTCTACAGCTGGACATACGGACAGGGGTGGGAACCTCGTAGATCTGGGTAATATAGATGAGGGAAACCTACCTTCATTCGTAGGCTCAATCTCGTTGGCCAAGTCCTCCAAATTTTCCAGAGCCTCTCTCTCACCCCGGTCCATTTCTTCAGGTTGCCTTTGATTTTTGTTATGAAGTTTTCTCAATATGATCTTCCGTGAGAATAACTGTATATCCTTCATAGCTGTAAAGAAATGGAAATGGCCAGTGGGTGAGAAAGAGAGCCCCAGAGAGAGGACCTCAACCTGGGTTTTTGAAAGCAGGTGGTTAGAAAGGTTAATTACCTGTAATGCCCGGCTAGATGAACTAACGCCTTGTGGGAATCGGGCTCTAAACCTAGTCATTCTCCCTTCACCGGGGATGGATTCAGCATCAGATTCCTCAGTACTGCTGGGGTTAGGTGTTATTGGTTTAGGTTTAGGTTTGGAACCAGTACGCGGTTTTCCTTTTGGTAGCGGGTTGGGGCGAGGTTTAATATTCGTTTTCCATTTATATACCCGTCCTGTGTTGTAATCCACCTGATCCCGCTGGAATTTTTTAAGCTTAAAGCCTTTAATCTCTTTTTCAAGACGTTTCAACTCTGTTTCATTATGGGTATTAAATTTGATCAGAGCTTTGCCGGACATCTGTTCCTTGATCTGGGACAGAAGTTTATCCATCTCGCTTTCCATTACCTCAATGGATGCGGAGTTTCGCTCAACGAGAAGGCCTAGGAACCCTTTAGAACACTCGCTTGCACACTCCTCCCACTCTGCTTTGAAGGTCTCGTCATCGATGGGAAATGAAGGGAACACCTGTACTCTTAGCCCACGCGGCACAAGGTCTCTTTCTAGATATTTGTCAAGAAAGGCCCTGTTCCACCAAGTTTTAGTGCGTTTTCGTAGGAGAGCCCTGTAAGCTTTGACTGCCTCATCCGTGCTGCCGCTGCCGCCCGGCTCACCCTCTGCACCTCCGACCTCATCCAAGGCTTTGTCAAGTTCTGTGAGCCACACAGAGTCGTGGGCTCGAAAATCCATCCCAACAGGACGAGCTGTGGAAACCACAGAAATCACAATTAACAAACAAAGTTCCATAGTAAGAAGTAAACCAAACTATTTTTAGAGGGCATACTTCAAAAGCTACTCCAGAGAATTTGCATATCATAGAGAAGGAGTAAAGACTTGAATATAATGCAAAATATCAAATTTTATTGGAATTGACAAAAACCGGATAGGGCAGGGGACGATCATAAAGTGCTCAGTGCAAATAGCAAGGGACTGTCTGCGTAGGTTACAAGTAGTCAGACCCTTAAAGAACTGTCCCGTCATTTACATATATAAAATGGTGTCTGCGCAGAGACCCACATTCACACCATAGGTTTACATATAATGGTGCCATACATATCAGTATCCTGCGTAATGCTGGGTAGAAAATATACATAAACAGTGGATAAACATGTTCATTGTCATCCTAGCAACTAGTTGCATACCAGATTAGAAGGCACATCTAGGAAAAAACCATTGTGTGGGTACAGGGCACAGCACCTAGATTGCTCTGCAAGTGGACAGTTACCAAACTATGGTCAGGTTCGCATATTTACCAGAGCCGTCACCGGCCATCGGCACTGAGCAGCAGGGGTGAGCAGGGGGTGGTCCGGACCACTAGGGGACCCCAACGCGTTTCGTGACCTTAGAGTGCCGGTCACTTCATCAGGGGATGCTCTGGGCTCCTCTGTTGGACATTTTTATGTCGGCTCCGTCACCGGAAGTGACGTTACGCAAGCCGGTCACCTGACCGGAACTGTGCGCGCTCGCGTCACAGGACGCTACACCGCCCACCGCGCCGACGTCGGGCCGCACTCGCACGCACGGTCGCAGGGACGCGTCACCATGGCGACCGTGCGTGCATAGGGCACAGACATCAGCGCTGGCAGGCAGGAGATCCTGCAGCGCAGTGCGCACAGTGTACAAGGACCAAAAAAGAACTCTGCAACTATTGTGTTATCAATTACTCCAGTATACACATATACTCCCTTATCATATTCTGACAATATCCCATAACAATTCATGGTAACCAGTATGACATATTGGTGGAGTCTTTTGCTGGTTCTTCAATATATTATGCAGAATTCAGTATGCAGTCCTCAGATCTTCCTAAGAGACCTTGCTTGTCATTATTATGTGAGCCATGTGACGGCTCTGGTAAATATGCGAACCTGACCATAGTTTGGTAACTGTCCACTTGCAGAGCAATCTAGGTGCTGTGCCCTGTACCCACACAATGGTTTTTTCCTAGATGTGCCTTCTAATCTGGTATGCAACTAGTTGCTAGGATGACAATGAACATGTTTATCCACTGTTTATGTATATTTTCTACCCAGCATTACGCAGGATACTGATATGTATGGCACCATTATATGTAAACCTATGGTGTGAATGTGGGTCTCTGCGCAGACACCATTTTATATATGTAAATGACGGGACAGTTCTTTAAGGGTCTGACTACTTGTAACCTACGCAGACAGTCCCTTGCTATTTGCACTGAGCACTTTATGATCGTCCCCTGCCCTATCCGGTTTTTGTCAATTCCAATAAAATTTGATATTTTGCATTATATTCAAGTCTTTACTCCTTCTCTATGATATGCAAATTCTCTGGAGTAGCTTTTGAAGTATGCCCTCTAAAAATAGTTTGGTTTACTTCTTACTATGGAACTTTGTTTGTTAATTGTGATTTCTGTGGTTTCCACAGCTCGTCCTGTTGGGATGGATTTTCGAGCCCACGACTCTGTGTGGCTCACAGAACTTGACAAAGCCTTGGATGAGGTCGGAGGTGCAGAGGGTGAGCCGGGCGGCAGCGGCAGCACGGATGAGGCAGTCAAAGCTTACAGGGCTCTCCTACGAAAACGCACTAAAACTTGGTGGAACAGGGCCTTTCTTGACAAATATCTAGAAAGAGACCTTGTGCCGCGTGGGCTAAGAGTACAGGTGTTCCCTTCATTTCCCATCGATGACGAGACCTTCAAAGCAGAGTGGGAGGAGTGTGCAAGCGAGTGTTCTAAAGGGTTCCTAGGCCTTCTCGTTGAGCGAAACTCCGCATCCATTGAGGTAATGGAAAGCGAGATGGATAAACTTCTGTCCCAGATCAAGGAACAGATGTCCGGCAAAGCTCTGATCAAATTTAATACCCATAATGAAACAGAGTTGAAACGTCTTGAAAAAGAGATTAAAGGCTTTAAGCTTAAAAAATTCCAGCGGGATCAGGTGGATTACAACACAGGACGGGTATATAAATGGAAAACGAATATTAAACCTCGCCCCAACCCGCTACCAAAAGGAAAACCGCGTACTGGTTCCAAACCTAAACCTAAACCAATAACACCTAACCCCAGCAGTACTGAGGAATCTGATGCTGAATCCATCCCCGGTGAAGGGAGAATGACTAGGTTTAGAGCCCGATTCCCACAAGGCGTTAGTTCATCTAGCCGGGCATTACAGGTAATTAACCTTTCTAACCACCTGCTTTCAAAAACCCAGGTTGAGGTCCTCTCTCTGGGGCTCTCTTTCTCACCCACTGGCCATTTCCATTTCTTTACAGCTATGAAGGATATACAGTTATTCTCACGGAAGATCATATTGAGAAAACTTCATAACAAAAATCAAAGGCAACCTGAAGAAATGGACCGGGGTGAGAGAGAGGCTCTGGAAAATTTGGAGGACTTGGCCAACGAGATTGAGCCTACGAATGAAGGTAGGTTTCCCTCATCTATATTACCCAGATCTACGAGGTTCCCACCCCTGTCCGTATGTCCAGCTGTAGAAATTTTTAATAAGTTGGTAATCAATGATTTGAAGAGATTGCCAACGGGATTGAGAACAGACAACTTGACATATAAACAACGCTGTGCATTGTCTGACTTAGAGAAAATGTCTGATGTAGTTATAAAACCAGCGGACAAGGGTGGGAACATCGTGATCTGGCCAGTAGAACTATATGAACGGGAAGTATATCGACAATTACGTGACAAAGAGACATATCGTAAACTGACCTTTAACCCTATGACCACCTTTTCATGTATGCTCCAGACCATCCTCATGAAGGCCCTTGAGGCTGGATTGATCACAAAAAAGGTTATGGAGGGACTCACCGTTAAGTTTCCAAGGATTTCCACACTGTACTTGCTGCCAAAAATCCATAAGGATGCCGTCGCTCCTCCGGGTCGTCCGATCGTTTCCGGCATAGGGGGGCTTTGCAATCCAATATGTAAATTTATAGATTATTATTTAAAACCATTAGTGGAATTGCTGCCCTCCTATGTCCGGGATACGACGGACGTCCTGATGAGGATCGACGGCATCACTGTGGAGACTGATACTCTATTGGTAACAGCTGACGTGGAGTCCCTGTATACCAGCATACATCATGAGGATGGTCTGAGAGCAGTAAAGTTTTTCCTTCAATCTAGTGGAAGGGATGCAGGACTGTGCGAACTAATCCTCGAGCTGCTCCGGTTCGCCCTAACGCATAATTTCTTTGTCTTTAAGGACAATTATTACCTTCAGACACGCGGCACTGCCATGGGCGCGGCCTGCGCGCCCTCGTACGCAAACCTTTTCCTGGGTTACTGGGAGAGGGACTTGCTCTGCGGCGGGGGTGGGCCGGCCGACGCCCATGTGCAGTGCTGGCTTCGTTACATCGACGATCTGTTTATTTTGTGGCGGGGTGGACTGGAGCAGCTTGATGGATTCATGCGGGGATTGGCATCTAATAATATGAACATCAGATTGACCCATAAATCTGATGTTTCAAGGATTGACTTTCTGGACATCTGCATGGAAGTCGGTTCTGATGGCACCATGCAGACTGATGTCTATAGAAAGTCAACCGCTGTGAACTCTCTACTGTATGCATCATCCTCACATGACCAGTCCACTATACGTGCTGTCCCTATCGGACAGTTCTTGCGGATGAAACGTATATGCTCGTCCGCAGAACTGTTCGAAAAACAGGCCCAGGATTTGAAGGAACGCTTTCGTGAAAGGGGTTATAGCAATAGGTCGATTAAACGGGCGTACCTACGGGCAAAAAATACCCCTCGGGACCCCCTTCTCTATGGTCCGAAAAAGTCTGAAACTCCCAAGAGTCAACCAATCAGATTTATATCCACCTTTAACCAGGGTTGGGATAAGATGAGGGAAATACTAGACAGACACTGGCCCATACTCCTCTCAGATCCTTATTTGAAAGGTTCTCTGTCTGACCGCCCACTTATGACGGCCAGACGCGCAAGAAATTTAAGGGATACCCTAGTCCATAGCCACCATTTAACAACTCCGCCAGCGTTGTTTGGAGCTAGGAGACCCCTAAAGGGATGCTTTCCCTGTGGCCACTGTGTGGCCTGCGGGAATGTCCAGCGCATTGCTTCCTTCTCCTCCTCTGATGACTCCCGGAGCTATAATATCCGT
The DNA here is from genome assembly GCA_033576535.1 of Allobates femoralis. NCBI lineage: Eukaryota > Metazoa > Chordata > Amphibia > Anura > Aromobatidae > Allobates > Allobates femoralis. Next base: position 33,061,864 of record JARQOC010000005.1, read on the forward strand.
GAATATGTGTCGTGTGGCACGAGTTGCGTGGTATATTATGCCACGTGCCCCTGCCATAAGATATACGTGGGGAGGACATGCAGGGAGCTTCGGAGGAGGGTGAGGGAGCATGTGAGGGGCATTGTCGCGGCCCCACAGTGGTGGACCAAACCACTTTGAAAACACTACCACGCCATTTTTTGAAATACCACAACAGTGACCCGTCAACCCTGATGTTTAGGGGTATTGACGTGGTGCACGGTGGTATTAGGGGTGGTGATGTTCGAAAAGTACTGTCACAGCGGGAAACAAAGTGGATAGTGACATTGGACACAATGTCGCCAATTGGTCTAAACGAGGATTTGAGCTTTGCGCCCTTCCTGTAGTCGCTGCTGCCGGGTGTGTCCTGGTCTTTCTGTACCTCTTTTACTTCTAGAGTCAGAATTTTTCTGACATTTTATGTTTTTTATTTTTCTTTTTATGGATTTCTTAGGTTCCTCCTTTGGCTTTGTTGGGACAATTTTGGCTCACATAATAATGACAAGCAAGGTCTCTTAGGAAGATTCTGAGGACTGCATACTGAATTCTGCATAATATATTGAAGAACCAGCAAAAGACTCCACCAATATGTCATACTGGTTACCATGAATTGTTATGGGATATTGTCAGAATATGATAAGGGAGTATATGTGTATACTGGAGTAATTGATAACACAATAGTTGCAGAGTTCTTTTTTGGTCCTTGTACACTGTGCGCACTGCGCTGCAGGATCTCCTGCCTGCCAGCGCTGATGTCTGTGCCCTATGCACGCACGGTCGCCATGGTGACGCGTCCCTGCGACCGTGCGTGCGAGTGCGGCCCGACGTCGGCGCGGTGGGCGGTGTAGCGTCCTGTGACGCGAGCGCGCACAGTTCCGGTCAGGTGACCGGCTTGCGTAACGTCACTTCCGGTGACGGAGCCGACATAAAAATGTCCAACAGAGGAGCCCAGAGCATCCCCTGATGAAGTGACCGGCACTCTAAGGTCACGAAACGCGTTGGGGTCCCCTAGTGGTCCGGACCACCCCCTGCTCACCCCTGCTGCTCAGTGCCGATGGCCGGTGACGGCTCTGGTAAATATGCGAACCTGACCATAGTTTGGTAACTGTCCACTTGCAGTGCAATCTAGGTGCTGTGCCCTGTACCCACACAATGGTTTTTTCCTAGATGTGCCTTCTAATCTGGTATGCAACTAGTTGCTAGGATGACAATGAACATGTTTATCCACTGTTTATGTATATTTTCTACCCAGCATTACGCAGGATACTGATATGTATGGCACCATTATATGTAAACCTATGGTGTGAATGTGGGTCTCTGCGCAGACACCATTTTATATATGTAAATGACGGGACAGTTCTTTAAGGGTCTGACTACTTGTAACCTACGCAGACAGTCCCTTGCTATTTGCACTGAGCACTTTATGATCGTCCCCTGCCCTATCCGGTTTTTGTCAATTCCAATAAAATTTGATATTTTGCATTATATTCAAGTCTTTACTCCTTCTCTATGATATGCAAATTCTCTGAAGTATGCCCTCTAAAAATAGTTTGGTTTACTTCTTACTATGGAACTTTGTTTGTTAATCTCTCCTTCCTTCTGTCTCATTAGAAGCTCCTGAATGAAAGTGAAACCTGACAGGCCAAGCACAGAGAACAGGGAGGGAGGATGGAGGGAGGAGGGAAGGGAGAGCTGCCTGAGGAGTAAATAATAAATGAACTAGCCAGACTAATCCTTTGGGAAAGTAATGGAGCTGGACTAATGCAGCAGCCCCCTGCAGGGTGTGAAAATACTTATAACAAGGAAACTACAAACGGTACAATAATGATTTTAAATGTTTTTAAAAGGTCTGCCCATGCCCTATTATACTGAAAAATGACCTGACAGTGTCTCTTTAAATACTGTCATGCATTCGTTGTCATATATGTTTATGACTTTTTTCCTGATAAAGAAGGCTTTGAAATGGGTAGAATAAGCCACAGCTTTTAATTACTCTCTTGATTGAGGACTTACCTTCATCTTCAATACATCAGAAGGGCAGAGCAAAAAAAGATCCATTTATTACTTATCATTCTCATCTCACTGACAGAGGCTGACAGCGAGATTTAACTGGTTAACAGACGTGGATGGCTCTCTGATCTCCGA
>JARQOC010000005.1:33064126-33146550 GCA_033576535.1 Allobates femoralis
GCAATGACAGTCAACTCCAAGGACTTTAGGTGAGGAAAGGAAATATTACTATGTCAGGAGTAACAGGACTAAAAAATACTGAAACCCCCTTCTACGGTATATGCATCTAACTTGTACTGACACTTGTGCATATTTTGCATCTTAAATGGTTGTTCCTATGGGAGCCTCCTATTCCAGAAACCGGGAGGAGCGGCTATGTAAATGGGTGAAAACGGCTGAGCCGCCTTATTTCCATAACCTCTAAAGAAATGAATCATTTATGGAAACAGGAAAGCTCATTGTTCTACATTACTTCCATAACTCCTCTTCATTTTTTTGGGAAACAAGTGAATCATTTTAGGTTTATAATTTTATTAATGTAGTTTTGGGGGGCAAACCAACAAGATGCCATTTGCCAATTATTACTATTATTATTATTATTACTTTAATAATATGTAGTTTAGGTTTGTTCAATGCATATTTTAGTTAATTTTTTTATTAGAATTGTTACATTTTTTTTATTTTTTCAACACTATAAAGTCTAAATTAAAACTTTTCAGACTGACCACTAAATATTTTGTTCACACTGGCTCTACTACCAAGTATGGACAAACAGACTGACCCTGTCTTTATTTCGCTTAAAACAAAAGATTTTCTGGATGTGCTCTGACTTTTGAAGATGTTATTGCACAGGGAGAGGCTATAGGTGCGCTGTCTAACGTACTGAATATACTGTATATAGAGGAGTTATCAGTCATTGTATAGGAGGAGGAGGTGAGCTGTGACATCATCTATTGTGAATGGTGGATCCTGTGTTATCTACTGTATATAGAGGTGTTATCAGTCATTATACAGGAGGAGGAGGTGAGCTGTGATATCACCTATTGTGAATGGTGGATCCTGTGTTATCTACTGTATATAGAGGTGTTATCAGTCATTGTACAGGAGGAGGTGATCTGTGATATCACCTATTGTGAATGGTGGATCCTGTGTTATCTACTGTATATAGAGGAGTTATCAGTCATTGTACAGGAGGAGGAGGTGAGCTGTGATATCACCTATTGTGAATGGTGGATCCTGTGTTATCTACTGTATATAGATGTGTTATCAGTCATTGTACAGGAGGAGGGGAGCTGTGATATCATCTATTGTGAATGGAGGATCCTGTGTTATCTACTGTATATAGAGGTGTTATCAGTCATTGTACAGGAGGAGGTGAGCTGTGACATCATCTATTGTGAATGGTGGATCCTGTGTTATCTACTGTATATAGAGGTGTTATGAGTCATTATACAGGAGGAGGAGGAGGTGAGCTGTAATATCACCTATTGTGAATGGTGGATCCTGTGTTATCTACTGTATATAGAGGTGTTATCAGTCATTGTACAGGAGGAGGTGAGCTGTGATATCACCTATTGTGAATGGTGGATCCTGTGTTATCTACTGTATGTAGAGGTGTTATCAGTCATTGTACAGGAGGAGGAGGTGAGCTGTGATATCACCTATTGTGAATGGTGGATCCTGTGTTATCTACTGTATATAGAGGTGTTATCAGTCATTGTACAGGAGGAGGAGAGCTGTGACATCACCTATTGTGAATGGTGGATCCTGTGTTATCTACTGTATATAGAGGTGTTATCAGTCATTGTACAGGAGGAGGAAGTGAGCTGTGATATCATCTACTGTGAATGGTGGATCCTGTGTTATCTACTGTATATATAGAGGTGTTATCAGTCATTGTAGAGGAGAGATGAGCTGTGATATCACCTATTGTGAATGGTGGATCCTGTGTGATCTACTGTATATAGAGGTGTTATCAGTCATTGTACAGGAGGAGGTGAGCTGTGATATCACCTATTGTGGATGGTGGATCCTGTGTTATCTACTGTATATAGAAGTGTTATCAGTCATTGTACAGGAGAAGGTGAGCTGTGATATCACCTATTGTAAATGGTTGATCCTGTGTTATCTACTGTATATAAAGGGTTATCAGTCATTATAGAGGAGGAGGTGAGCTGTGATATCACCTATTGTGAATGGTGGATCCTGTGTTATCTACTGTATATAGAGGTGTTATCAGTCATTGTACAGGAGGAGGAGGTGAGCTGTGATATCACCTATTGTAATGGTGGATCCTATGTTATCTACTGTATATAGAGGTGTTATCAGTCATTGTACAGGAGGAGGAGAGCTGTGACATCACCTATTGTGAATGGTGTATCCTGTGTTATCTACTGTATATAGAGGTGTTATCAGTCATTGTACAGGAGGAGGAGGTGAGCTGTGATATCACCTATTGTGAATGGTGGATCCTGTGTGATCTACTGTATATAGAGGTGTTATCAGTCATTGTACAGGAGGAGGTGAGCTGTGATATCACCTATTGTGGATGGTGGATCCTGTGTTATCTACTGTATATAGAAGTGTTATCAGTCATTGTACAGGAGAAGGTGAGCTGTGATATCACCTATTGTAAATGGTGGATCCTGTGTTATCTACTGTATATAGAAGTGTTATCAGTCATTATAAGGAGGAGGTGAGCTGTGATATCACCTATTGTGAATGGTGGATCCTGTGTTATCTACTGTATATAGAGGTGTTATCAGTCATTGTACAGGAGGAGGAGGTGAGCTGTGATATCACCTATTGTGAATGGTGGATCCTGTGTTATCTACTGTATATAGAGTGTTATCAGTCATTATACAGGAGGAGGAGGTGAGCTGTGATATCATCTATTGTGAATGGTGGATCCTATGTTATCTACTGTATATAGAGGTGTTATCAGTCATTATACAGGAGGAGGAGGTGAGCTGTGATATCATCTATTGTGAATGGTGGATCCTGTGTTATCTACTGTATATAGAGGAGTTATCAGTCATTGTACAGGAGGAGGAGGTGAGCAGTAATATCACTGATTGTGAAAGGTGGATCCTGTGTTATCTACTGTATATAGAGGTGTTGTCAGTCATTGTAACAGGAGGAGGTGAGCTGTGATATCACCTATTGTGAATGGTGGATCCTGTGTTATCTACTGTATATAGAGGTGTTATCAGTCATTGTACAGGAGGAGGAGGTGAGCTGTGATATCACCTATTGTGAATGGTGGATCCTGTGTTATGTACTGTATATAGAGGTGTTATCAGTCATTGTTCAGGAGGAGGAGGTGAGCTGTGATATCATCTATTGTGAATGGTGGATCCTGTGTTATCTACTGTATATAGAGGTGTTATCAGTCATTATACAGGAGGAGGAGGTGAGCTGTGATATCACCTATTGTGAATGGTGGATCCTGTGTTATCTACTGTATATAGAGGTGTTATCAGTCATTGTACAGGAGGAGGTGAGCTGTGATATCATCTATTGTGAATGGTGGATCCTGTGTTATGTACTGTATATAGAGGTGTTATCAGTCATTGTACAGGAGGAGGAGGTGAGCTGTGATATCACCTATTGTGAATGATGGATCCTGTATTATCTAATGTATATAGAGGTGTTATCAGTCATTGTACTGGAGGAGGAGGATGGGTCCATATATACCAAGATGAGACACGGAAGGGAAACATTTATAACATTATCATAATCCGAAGATAAAAGTGTTACTCACCGGTACTTTGTGCTCTTTTTATTCACCTATATCCATGTGAACAGTATATAGAACTGTTTGTACCGTGAGCACATTGGTTTTTTAACCAAACAGCCTAACACTGGATTTAAAACATGGCCGAGTCTAATATGACGGCCGACAGTACACTTGACAGCTCTGTTTTAAGTTTGTCTTTCACCTCCACCCCGTCCCTGCATATACTGGCTAGGGTCACATTTAGAAGGTAAAATGCTGTTACCACATCCAGATCTGGATGCAGCAATCTCAAGTCCCTTCAGACTAATTTTGCCCTCCAAGGGTGTCCCTAAATCTGCTACTCAATGTGGCATCCGGTTGCAGGATGCAGGAGATGTTATTATTATTATTTATTATTTACAGTTAGGGACAGAAATATTTGGACAGTGACACAAGTTTTGTTATTTTAGCTGTTTACAAAAACATGTTCAGAAATACAATTATATATATAATATGGGCTGAAAGTGCACACTCCCAGCTGCAATATGAGAGTTTCCACATCCAAATCGGAGAAAGGGTTTAGGAATCATAGCTCTGTAATGCATAGCCTCCTCTTTTTCAAGGGACCAAAAGTAATTGGACAATGGACTCTAAGGGCTGCAATTAACTCTGAAGGCGTCTCCCTCGTTAACCTGTAATCAATGAAGTAGTTAAAAGGTCAGGGGTGGATTCCAGGTGTGTGGTTTTGCATTTGGAAGCTGTTGCTGTGACCAGACAACATGCGGTCAAAGGAACTCTCAATTGAGGTGAAGCAGAACATCCTGAGGCTGAAAAAAAAGAAAAAATCCATTAGAGAGATAGCAGACATGCTTGGAGTAGCAAAATCAACAGTTGGGTACATTCTGAGAAAAAAGGAATTGACTGGTGAGCTTGGGAACTCTAAAAGGCCTTGGCGTCCACGGATGACAACAGTGGTGGATGATCGCCGCATACTTTATTTGGTGAAGAAGAACCCGTTCACAACATCAACTGAAGTCCAGAACACTCTCAGTGAAGTAGGTGTATCTGTCTCTAAGTCAACAGTAAAGAGAAGACTCCATGACAGTAAATACAAAGGGTTCACATCTAGATGCAAACCATTCATCAATTCCAAAAATAGACAGGCCAGAGTTAAATTTGCTGAAAAACACCTCAAGAAGCCAGCTCAGTTCTGGAAAAGTATTCTATGGGCAGATGAGACAAAGATCAACCTGTACCAGAATGATGGGAAGAAAAAAGTTTGGAGAAGAAAGGGAACGGCACATGATCCAAGGCACACCACATCCTCTGTAAAACATGGTGGAGGCAACGTGATGGCATGGGCATGCATGGCTTTCAATGGCACTGGGTCACTTGTGTTTATTGATGACATAACAGCAGACAAGAGTAGCCGGATGAATTCTGAAGTGTACCGGGATATGCTTTCAGCCCAGATTCAGCCAAATGCTGCAAAGTTGATTGGATGGCGCTTCATAGTACAGATGGACAATGACCCCAAGCATACAGCCAAAGCTACCCAGGAGTTCATGAGTGCAAAAAAGTGGAACATTCTGCAATGGCCAAGTCAATCACCAGATCTTAACCCAATTGAGCATGCATTTCACTTGCTCAAATCCAGACTTAAGACAGAAAGACCCACAAACAAGCAAGACCTGAAGGCTGCGGCTGTAAAGGCCTGGCAAAGCATTAAGAAGGAGGAAACCCAGCGTTTGGTGATGTCCATGGGTTCCAGACTTAAGGCAGTGATTGCCTCCAAAGGATTCGCAACAAAATATTGAAAATAAAAATATTTTGTTTGGGTTATGTTTATTTGTCCAATTACTTTTGACCTCCTAAAATGTGGAGTGTTTGTAAAGAAATGTGTACAATTCCTACATTTTCTATCAGATATTTTTGTTCAACCCTTCAAATTAAACGTTACAATCTGCACTTGAATTCTGTTGTAGAGGTTTCATTTCAAATCCAATGTGGTGGCATGCAGAGCCCAACTCGCCAAAATTGTGTCACTGTCCAAATATTTCTGGCCCTAACTGTATATAGCGCCATTATATTCCATGGCGCTTTACATGCTAAAAGGGGAAGACTAGGAAAAGTAACATAGCAACAGTCACCTGACAGCATCAGCTGATTGTTTAAACTAGCCGGTAAAACAATCAGCTGATGTGTCAGCTGGTTTAGGTCCTTGTACCTGACACATCATCTGATCAGTTTGCCATGAATTTAGGACTTACTGTCAACTGATAATACAAAGCTGGCCCTAAATCCCATTATTACCCAGCGAGCCACCCAGCACCAGGGCTGCTGGAAGAGTCGCATACAGCTCCAGAAGATGACATTTCTATGAACACACCATTTTCTAAGACAGCTGCAGACTGCAATTCGCAGCAGGGGGGGCAGAAAGCTTGGGCCACCCTGTGCTGTGGATCCAGCCCCCAGCTGCCTAGTTGTAACTAGCTGGAAAAACAATAGGGCAAAGCCCACATCGTTTTCTTTTAAATTATTTCATGAAAGTCATTAAAGAATTAAAAAAATTGGCTTCCCTATATTTTTGGTTCTACGCCAGGTACAAATAGGCAGCTGGGGATTGGGGCAGCCCATACCTGCGTGCTGTACCTTGCTGGCATACAATAATATGGCGAAGACCACGTTAATTTTTTTTTTTTAATTCATTAAAATAAATAAAAAATAAAAACATATTTAGGGACTGCATCTTTATTAACCTCTCGACCCTCTTCTCTGTGTTGAACACTCTTGGCTCTGCTTCATCGGAGACCAAGGGGAGGAACAAAGCTTATATCCCTGTGTGCCCTGAAGAAGAGCACAGAGTGCTGCAGCATCGTAAAGAGGGGTATCTCAGGTCACCCGAGGACAGCTCAGGTCATGCCACCTGAGCTGTCCTAGGGTGACCCCAATGTCTCCCCAGTTACAGTGTTGCAGATCACGCTCCTTCCACCATTTACGTACTGAGCTGTCAGAAGATTGTGCTCCTTGACAGCTCAGTACGCAAATGGCGTAGGAATTCCCAATTTCCCGACAAAAGCCGATTTGACTTTTTAGACAGTGATTATCATAAAGTAGTGGGTTAGACTTACTCCTGTAGCCCCTCACCAGGTGCCCCCACATTATATACATCCCCACAGTACATTTTATTCACATCTACACTGTATAACATAGGGCACAAGCCCTTCTTGTGTGGCGGGGTATTTAATAACTTAACAAAAAGAATCCCTTGAGAAGGCAGGAAATTACATCAAGGACACTTCTTTTTTTCTCTACAATCTTTATCACTTATTTAATAAGTGCACAATGCAGAGAAAATAACGCATCAAAAAACGCATAATGTGAATGCAATCTATTTTTTCACCTGCTCAAAAAAGTGGATCTTCAAAATTCTGGATAAACGCATCCTCAAAAAATCGCAGCAAAAACGCAGCGTGTGAACGCAGCCTTAGAGACTTTTCTGTCCTCTGCTCCTCAGCTCTCGGACCCCCGCTCTGGAACGTTACGGGGTCTGAGTTTCTATGGTTCCTTCCACAGGAAGATTCTGGAGGAAGAGATGTCATGAATGGACTTGTTACCCTGGTGGCTCTTATTGCAGGACACGCTGGTATCACTGAGCTCCGCACCACCGGACTGTCTGTCACATGTTAGTAAATGGTGGAGGCCGAAGGTTATAGATCAGTGGCTCCTATTACAGGACTGCGCTGGTATCAGGGCCACGTCACACGAGGCCATATCAGCGGTGATTTTATAGGCGATGCAGGGGCGTGGCCTATCGCCGCCAATATGGCCTGTGCGTCGCCTAATGTAAATAGGCAAGGGTGACGCATTTGAGTGGTCGCCTGATTTCACAGCACTGCTGTGAAACCAGGTGACCACTGTGGGGCGATGTGTACACATTGCCCCATGTAAACGGTGGACGGCGATCTCCCAGGTGATGGAAGCCATAGTCTCCCATGTTACAGCATCTCCGCTGGGGTTTTGAGACACCCCAGTGGCGCCGCCGCCTGTGAGATCGCCGGTGCGATGTAAACATGCGACGGCGATGCTAGCGGGCGCCAAAAACATGCACGCTCACGCCCGTCGTCGTCGACATCTCTGGCGACGTCACCTAGTGTGACGTGGCCCTCAGTGATCTTTGCACCACCGGCTGATTTCTCACATGATAGTAAACGTGGAGGTTATATACTGGGGGCAAGAGGCCAGATAATATCTAATATATAAAACTAAGTGTATGTACTGTATATATCAGTGCATGTATGCATGTGGCAAGCCCTGCCCACTTCACATAGCCACACCCAATCCACATAGCCATGACCACTTTGCAGGCTGCCTCTCCATAGGTGGAGCTATGAAGGGGTGGGGCTATGAAAGGGATGGGGCTACCAGGATGGGTGAGGCTGTGTATGGGCAGAGCAATGAAGGGGCCGGGCTACTGGGAGGGGGAGAGGCTATGATACATGCATACACATACATTACCATATATGGGCAATACACCCGGGCAATGCCGGGTTCTACAGATAGAACCCAATAGTGAGGCTGAAGGAAATACAGGAAACAATTAAATCCATATGTCCAGTACATTTCTGGGCTGTGGGGTACTCGGCTCTTGGGCTCTCTCTCTCCTTCTCTCAGTCCGGGAATTCACGGGTGGCCATCCCGGAGCCGTGGCCCTGGGGGTCAACTGAAAATGTTTTTGGGAGATTTCTATTTACAAGTTGTCTTTGTCGTGACGCCACCTGCTGGGTCTGGTGATGTTCACCAGGGCCGCCACAGTCCTCCGGTGGTCGGTGGTATTGCAGCTTGGATGGAATAGTCCCCGCAGGCAGGACTGGACCACCTGGGCAGTAATGCTGGAATAAAAGCAGTTTGTGATTGAAAGGATGCAGCAGAGTCAAAGCTTCACTTCACCAGGTAACTTTACTTGAACAGTTCTTGCAGCCTTACAGTTCAACAGTTCATGAGATGTTAAATGGCGAATGCTCCAGGCTGCAATTGGGATTTCTGGCTGCAGATAGAACCCTCCTTTATGTTCCTTTCTTTTCCTTCTATTCCGTTCCCAGTGTGAAGCCCAATCTCATGTAGATAATCTGGCCTCCTGCTGATTCTAGCTTCTGTCCCCTCTCCCTTTTGTACCCTTCGGGTTAACCTGCTATTGAATGCCGCAGCTGCCTACTGCGCTTCTGGGTTCCCTCTTGTGGGATCTTTGGGAGTCAGGGCCGTATTTATAATATCCCTGTTTAGCGGATTTTCTGTGAGACTTGGAGTACTCACAGGTGCGGGCTCCGGTACCCGAGTTTCTTCCTATGGGGCAAACTCTATCCGTTACTCGCTCCCCACTCAAGTTAACTCTGCAATCCTGAGTTTCCTCGCTTTCTTTGTTACTTTTGGGATCTGTTCCTTCAGGTCCCCTCAGCCGAGACGACCCTCTTGGTTCCTTCAGGCTGGCTGCCTGGTTCCCTCCAACTCCACTCTTCCTCCTCCGACCCTCTGACTCGACTCTCCTCTACTCACTAACTGACTGACTGCCTGACTGAGCTCTCCGGTTCCCTCTAGAGGTCGCTAAGACCCTCCCGGGGTTCCTCCCACCACTATCTAGTGTGTGAGTGCAGCTCTAGGGCTCCATCTTTTGACCATTGTCCCAATTGCAGTGGAGTACTACACCGCTTTTCTGGGTGCAGTACCCCTTTTGTGGCACCTACATAGTGGGGCGCCACATTTCTCCATGTAGTGCAGGAGTCCACAAGGTGCGAGGAGAGAACCAAGATCAATAAAGTGCCAAGTTTTCATCAATGACTTAGATTCACTCATCTGCACTTCAATGAAATGTCAATTTGAGACTAATGTTCAGTTTTGCCTGAAGCTCAGCACGGGAACAGATGAGGATGCTAGGGGGGGGATTAGGGAAGGAGATGTTAAGCTATTGAAATCTGGAATTCATTATTAATTAACCATATTAAATATTAGGACTCTGCTGAGATGAAGCCCTGGAATCGTCTCCAGCCGAGGAGACACAACACAAGTCAGTGATCAATAATGGAATATTAATCTCTGGAACAGTGTGAGATTCCTGGCAGCCACAGAAAACCCCATTTGTGTCGTCTTTGAGGTTCTCGCGGTCTGGGGTCTGGTAAATGTAAATTATGTACACACGACCTGTTTTCCATCTTTACACAATCCAAGATCAATTAGGGAAAAAAGTCATTGGGGCCCGTTTACATCACCAGATATACCAATACGAAAACTGATCATATTAAAAGAAAACAGACTAATGTCGAGTTATCGTTTCGGATAAATTGTGTTTCAGATGAGGTCATTACAATAATGTGATCCTATGATAGTGCTAGGATTGTCAATGATCAGCTGCAATCTGAGGAGGAACCGGCAGAAAGGATGAAATTCCTCTACAGCTCCTCCGCAGGGGAAAAGAAGTATTACATGGTGCTGTGTCATCTATGGAAATGTAGGGTCCTCTAGAGAAAAAAAAGCTCTCAGGCCCCTTTCACATAGGCGTTGTGGCAGATTTACCGCATCCGCCGCCTAACGGCCGCACTTTCAGCACACTTGCGGCAAGTCCCATGCATTGTCTATGGGGCTTGCGGTAAGGTGCGGCAAGTGCAGTTTTTCCAGTTGCGGCAGATGCGGCACCTGCAGCCGCGAAAAAAAATGCGGTCAGCAGCGTTTTTTTTTTTCGCACCCGCAACTGCCACATCTGCCGAAACCGCACTTGCCGCACCTGACCGCAAGCCCCATAGACAATAAGGCTGCTCTACAATGCTGCAGTCTATATGTAAAACTCTCTGCCGTTGGTGGAGTTAATGTTTTAACACACTGATTGTTGGTTTGCTGATGCTGCTGTACATGTGTGCGGCTCTGCAGGTGGGAAGTTGTAGGTTGTCAGGTGACCGTGCACCCGACCTTTAAATAGCCTCCCCTTTCTCCAGGTGATGTCAATGATATAGTTCACACTGCCTTGACCTGTGAGCAGTGAAGACATCAGTGCATTTGCTGACGTTTCTTGCTGCTTTAGCTATCCGTGGTAGGTGGAGGTGAGTGGGTGTATCACAGGGTTAGTGAAGACCAGGGAAAGGTTGGGGGCTCAGACCTCCCCACCATCACAGACACAGTGCTGTGCAAATTAATTGGGACAAAGCAAGTCTTTACTTGTTTTTCTTGCATTAGTTTTACTATTTCTGATAAGTGTTTTATCAGTTCTTGGTGTCGTTTTCCTTTTTCTTCCACATCTCCCTTTTCGGGTTGGATAAAATGATCCAGTTTCATTGTGTGTGCAAATTATTCCTAAAACGGTAGATTTTCCAACACCAACGGTGGAAGCGATTTCTCTTACAGTCGGACTTGTATGTTCATTAAGGGTAATAATTCTAGACCTCTTCTGTGGAGTAACATCCATTTTTACAGGCACGAACCACACTGAGAGAAAAAGTACAGTAAACCACTCCTCACAGAAACAAGCTCTCAACTGAAGCTGAGGGGGCAGCTAGCTGTTATTGTGTGACCCACGGGGACGGGGTACTCGGTACCAGACCAGGGGTAACACTGGGGATGATCACTGCGGTCTTGGTCTGGACCATGTCCCGAACCCCACAAGTAAAAGGGGTATTTACATGGGGATTTTTATCGTGACGCCACCCACGGGTTGTGGTAAGGGTGACCACCGCTGCTGCAGAACCTCCGGGGATGATGTTTGGGCAGCCGGTGATGTAACGGCTCTCTGCGGGCAGAGCCTGGTTTCCAGGGGCAGTGATGGTAATAGTCTATAGATGGATGCAGGGCAGGGGTAGTAGTGGAGATGATAGCCGCTTGTGAGGGGACGTAGGGTTTGAGCACAAGGATCACACAAACTCACGGTTTTATAGTTTTCCACGTCTTTACTGGAGTTGTTGTTCAGCAAGTACAGTCCATGCAGTCTGTACCGGAGCCGGGTTATTCCCGCCCTGACCGGGTCCTTGGCTTCCCACTCCTGCGATTTGTGTGTGGCCCTGCTGCTGCTTCAGCTAGGCTGCTGGCCCTGGTTCTCCTCACAGGTACCCCCTTGCTAGGCAACTTGAGTCTTAACCGTGTGTTTTTGACCCTGCCGTGTTGCTTCGCTGTGGTACAGTGTAGACCTATAACCTCCACTAGTCCGGTGTTTACTGTGCTGATTGTGTCAGTCACAATTTCGGATCCGGTATCCGTCCTTTGCGCTCCTCCGGGGTGAGTTATGGGGTGACTCAGTCTCCCAGACGTGTTCCTCTTGTTCCTATTGACTCCTTCCCTCAGACCCTGGCTAGGTCTAGAATTGAGTAGCGGACCATGGAGAAGCCTAAGGCAGCTCCTTTACACCCCAGTCCTTCTTCCTCAGTCCTCCCAGGAACTGAACTACTTACTTCCTCTCTACACCAGAATATATAGGGGAGCTGCTTTAGTTCCCCCTTCTGGCCTAGAGGCGCTAGTGTAGTGAGGGTTGTGTGGGGAGTTAACCTTTTGTGGTGTTGTTTGACTCACCGTAGCCGGGGTGTGCACGTCTCTGGCTGTCGCTGCTCCCTGTCACGGTACCGCGCCTGAGGCTCTGTGGGCCCGGTGGTCCAGATCAATAGAGTTGCCTGAACAGTAAGGGGTAGTTAATTCTGTCGTGACGCCACTTCCGGGAGTTCCGGTGATTTCACCGGCGCTGCTTGGGCCTCCGGGGGATGGAATGCAGCCAGATGGAACGCTCCCTGCAGGGCGAACGGGAGTCCCCGGAGCCAGGAGCTGCACAAGATGTTGTGAGGCAGCTGCAGTACTTCTAACATGCGGAGATGGACAGTTCTGAAAAAGGCACTGACACTGATAGTCTCTGTAATGGGTATTTTACTGTATCCAGCAGACGAGACATGGTATACAGGTAACAGGTAACGGACCGGGTGGACATAGCAATGACCGGTGTAGTTTCAGAGCTCCGCGGTGTTCCTCCATTCTAAACTAGTTTGGTTGTCGATGTCGCCTTGGGGTGCCAGATCGGGTACAAGGAGGCTACTTGAATTTCCCTGCCGGTGTGTACGTTCCGGTGTGAAGGGAGCCTTTGTTCCTTTTGGTGGGTACTCCGCTGGCAAGACGGCTCTGTTTGCGGCGGCAGTGGGGTACTCCTGTAGAGCGGTCCCTCCACTCCTGGTTTGCATAGCAGTGATAAACGACTTGCTAGCTTCGGAACCAGTGATCCGGCTGTAGATGGGCGCGGGTGTATTTTAACCCGTGGTTGCTCGCCCAGGGTCCGATTGTTGAGGCACCGGGTAATGGCGCAAACCGGTAGGTGGTCTGCGGGACTGCACGCCACTGTGCAGAGCCCCCTCTCCTACATTCCTCCTCGACCATGTTCTTCGTCCTTCTCCTACATTCTCTTCTCCTACACTCTACTCCTACACTCCGCCCACCAGGACCTTATTGGCCCTCTATGCTGGTGATGCATGTAGGGTATGGAGCTCTGATGTTAACAATGTCATTGCTTAGTCAGAGAATATTGTATCTTCAGGCAGGGATGCAATACTCTCCTGTGATACACTCGTTGCGGGGCGCCACATTGTTTCTGTGGCACTTAACCCCTGGGGTGCCACATTATTTTCTGACTAAAACCAGTCAAACCAAATTTTGTTACTCAAGGTTGTACATTTCCACCTGTTCAAAGCAGTTAAAACTGGTTTGAAACACTGACTGGTAACGCCAACTTACGATTTTACTTACAAAAATGCTTTGTCCCAATTAATTTGCACAGCACTGTAAAAGGCTAGCCAGCGACCCCAATCCAGAACCAGATTAGCCACCTAGTTTGCCTCACCCTTTATGCTACCCATTCCTACATCTGCTTACCAGTTACCCTGACATCACTGTTCCTATCAGATGGGTGTCTTGAATGTGATTGTGTGCCATTGTTGAGGGGGGGCAGTAGTAGTCAATGACAAGTGGCCATAGAAGTCTTCGGTGGTAGCCATCTCCCCAGTGCAAACAGGGACAACACTGTGCTTCCCTCATTAACAGGAAACACAGATTCAGCAAAATCTTTGTCCGTCAACGGAACTTTAGTTTTCTTTTGAAATAGATGGGGATATGCACACATCTTGCTTGTTTCTTTCCCTCGAGAGGGGTTATGTCATTTACCGTTATAATCATCAAAAAGTTCATTTATTTAAGTAATTCAATACATATAATATATAGAGTCATTACACACAGAGGGATTTATTTCATGTGTTTATTTCTGTTAATGTTGATGATTAATGAAAACCCTAAGGTCATTATCTCAGAAAAATAAAATAGGGAGGATGAAGGGTCTGAGAGATAAAATATGACCTAAATAGGGATCAGAGGCTTCACCTTGTGTGGTTGTGAGAGTCACAACCACTATAAAAGCAAAAACATAATGCACTTTTTTCAGCTGTCAGCTGATATTCCTGATTACATTTATTATAGGTTTTCTATTCAGGGGAAATACTTAAATAGCTATAATATTGTTAATCATCATGTTAGGGTCAAACCACAAACCACACATTTTATTACTACTTTGAAAGTTTTGTCTATGAGCTGCTCAAACCACCAAGTACTTTGGTAGATTCCCTCTGCACCACCTAGTGGTCGGCACATGTACTGCAGTTCTTAATATGCTTTGTTTTTCAAAAAAATGTCCTTATTGGATAGAATTATTTTCTATATCAACTATATCTTTACTACACACACCTCTAAGGTGTAATATACGCTACTTAATGTTTGAACTGAGCATTTAATGTCAATATTAAAGCCAATAAAAACAACTGAACAAGAATTTATATCTATTATTTTAGATAATTGTACTAGTGCATCTCAATTAATTAGAATATCATCAAAAGTCAATGTCATATTGCGACGTTTCTGGGAGCCCTGAAATGTGTTGACTAATAAATCAATGTTATATTCACCTTTGTCTCGTGGAATACGGCAGCGCGGTGTTTAACCCTTCATCTTCCCTCCTCTATATGCACCATGCTGGTGACTGCAGCAGCCGTAATCTGCTTTTATAGTGGTTGTGACTCTCACAACCACACAAGGTGAAGCCTCGGATACCTATTTAGGTCATATTTTATCTCTCAGAGCCTTTATCCTCTCCTACTTTAATTTTCTGAGATAATGACCTTTGGGTTTTCATTGGCTGTAAGCCATAATCATCAACATTAACAGAAATAAACACATGAAATAGATCCCTCTGTGTGTAATGACTCTATATAATATATGTGTGTCACTTTATGTATTGAATTACTGAAATAAATTAACTTTTTGATGATATTTTAATTCATTGACATGCACTGGTATCTGAAAAAATAGATTTCTAAAGTCTTGAATGTCTTAGACCATAAATCTACACTTCAACAGCAAACACAATCAATCTGGTATAAAAATACGCTCTTCAGGAATCGACACCACTGTACACTGACACCGCCCCACATCGGTACCCGCTGTACACCAACACCGCTGCACACTGACACCGCTGCACACTGACACCGCTGTGGCCGCGACCAGTCAGAGATATTGGCACGCTCAACACCCACTCACCCCCGCTTAGCACCCACTTACCCCTGCTCAACACCGCTGTACACCGACACCACTGGACACCAACACTGCTGCACACCGACCCCGCTGTACACTGACACCACTGAACTCCCTCAGCGCTGCACACTGACACCGCTGCACAACGACACCACTGCACACCGACAGCGCTGAACTCCCACACCACTGTACACCGACACTGTTGCGCACCGACACCTCTGAACTTCGACAGCGCTGAACACCAACACCGCTGCACACCGACACCACTGCTGCACACCGACACCGCTGCACACCGACACCGATGTACACTGACACCGCTGCACACCGACACCGCTGTACACCGACACCACTGCTGCACACCGACACCGCTGCACACCGACACCGATGTACACTGACACCGCTGCACACCGACACCGCTCTACACCGACACCACTGCTGCACACCGACACCGCTGCACACCAACACCGATGTACACCGACACCGCTGCACACCGACACCGCTGCACACCGACACCGCTGCAGCCGCAACCAATCAGGTCTCCGCACCCACTCATCCCCGCTCAGCATTCACTCACGCCTTTCAACACTCACTGACCCCCGCTCAACACCCACTCACCCCCGCTGAGCATCCACTTACCCCTGCTCAACACCGCTGTACACCGACACTGCTGTTTACCGACAGTATGACAGCCCTATAATAAAACTGATCCCACTACTGTATGACAGCCCTAGAATAAAGCTGATCCCTCTACAGTGTGACAGCCTTAGAGATATCTGTCGACAGACCCATTGTAATGAGGATAGTTGGAACGTATGATTTTTCATTAATATTTTGGTACCAGAAAGGGACCCAAAAGTTTTTATTTTTTCTGAATGAGAGATTTTGCCATTAATTTAGAGTTATATAAGCCTTTAATGCCACCAACCTTGCACAAAAACTAATTTAATTGGGAGAATTCTGGCTTGTATAGATACGGCAGATAGATGGACACATTGTAACAGGGAACCAGATGAGACCTGCTTTGCATGAAATTCATCTAATTTAGCCCCGGCATAGTCCGATACCTCCAGACAATGGCGGCTGGATTACCATTTCTTTATCTGGAGAGATTATCCATGGCCCAGGCTGCACCATGGAGAAAAATAATAGCCAAGTACCACTGATCCATGAACCTGGCACCAACGCACAGGAAAGCAGGAGGAATTTCATTAATTCATGCTTTACTTGGGCTTGGACAAGGCTCTTAGCTCGCAGTCTTATAAGTGGAGCCTTACAGGACCTCATACCATGGCTTTATGGACGACGGCTGTTGGAGCTTGGACGCGGAGCGGTATGTTAAGCTCTTCCTCTTAGGCGGTCACCGGTCAGCACCGGCCGCTTCTCTCCCTGTAAATCTCTTCTGATGGGATTAGGATAATTCATGTGTTTATTGTTGACGCCTCATTTTAATTTAATTTTTTTTCTTTTTATTTTTTTTTTCGGTAGCACTTTACCAGTTGACCATGTGAGCAGCACACAATATTCCTTCTCATGTAAGAGGCTTAGCACAATCACTGTGTCATAAGCTCCAGTATGTGGGTCATTAACATCACTGGGAATCTAAGCAGACTAATAATGGGAAATATTGCCAATGCTAATACTAATCAGCGTGACTTTGATTAAACTGGGACGACTGTAAGCCACTTATAATAACAAAAAATAATAACACACGTTCTACATTTGTATTCTTTTAACTTCTATATTATGACAGAAAATATTCAGAATACTAATATAACGAGATGTAATTGCTATGTTTAAATGTCCTTTACTTTATTGTGATTTTAATATTTTATTTCCTATGTACAAGAATATAACTACTATAATACTGCCCCTATATACAAGAATATAACTACTATAATACTGCTCCTATGTACAAGAATATAACTACTATAATACTGCCCCCTATATACAAGAATATAACTACTATAATACTGCTCCTATATACAAGAATATAACTACTATAATACTGCCCCTATGTACAGGAATATAACTACTATAATACTGTCCCTATGTACAAGAATATAACTACTATAATACTGCTCCTATATACAAGAATATAACTACTACAATACTGCCCCTATATACAAGAATATAACTACTAAATACTGCCCTATGTACAAGAATATAACTACAATAATACTGCCCCTATGTACAAGAATATAATTACTATAATACTGCCCCTATGTACAGGAATATAACTACTATAATACTGTCCCTATGTACAAGAATATAACTACTATAATACTGCTCCTATGTACAAGAATATAACTACTATAATACTGCTCCTATATACAAGAATATAACTACTATAATACTGCTCCTATATACAAGAATATAACTACTACAATACTGCTCCTCTATGTACAAGACTATAACTACTATAATACTGCTCCTATGTACAGGAATAATAACTACTATAATACTGCTCCTATGTACAAGAATATAACTGCTATAATACTGCTCCTATATACAAGAATATATCTCGCTATAAATGCTGCTCCTATGTACAAGAATATAACTACTATAATACTGCTCCTATGTACAAGAATATAACTACTATAATACTGCTCCTATATACAAGAATATAACTGCTATAATACTGCTCCTATGTACAAGAATATAACTACTATAATACTGCTCCTATGTACAAGAATATAACTACTATAATACTGCTCCTACATGTCAGAAGTATAACTACTATAATACTGCTCCTATGTACAAGAATATAACTACTATAATACTGCTCCTATGTACAAGAATATAACCACTATAATACTGCCCTATATACAAGAATATAACTACTATAATACTGCCCTATATACAAGAATATAACTACTATAATACTGCTCCTTATGTACAAGAATATAACTACTATAACACTGCCCCTATGTACAAGAATATAACTATCTATAATACTGCTCCTATGTACAAGAATATAACTACTATAATACTGCTCCTATTACAAGAATATAACTACTATAATACTGCCCCTATGTACAAGAATATAACTACTATAATACTGCTCCTATATACAAGAATATGAACTACTATAATACTGCTCTTATGTACAAGAATATAACTACTATTAAACTGCCCTATGTACAGGAATATAACTACTATAATACTGTCCCTATGTACAAGAATATAACTACTATAATACTGCTCCTATGTACAAGAATATAACTACTATAATACTGCTCCTATTAACAAGAATATAACTACTATAATACTGCTCCTATATACAAGAATATAACTACTACAATATGCTCCTCTATGTACAAGATATAACTACTATAATACTGCTCCCTATGTACAGGAATATAACTACTATAATACTGCTCCTATGTACAGAATATAACTACTTAATACTGCTCCTATATACAAGAATATACGACTATAATGCTGCTCCTATGTACAAGAATAAACTACTATAATACTGCTCCTATGTACAAGAATATAACTACTATAATACTGCTCCTATTAGTACATAGAATATAACTGCTATAATACTGTCTCCTATTACAAGAATATAACTACTATAATACTGCTCCATTGTACAAGAATATAACTACTATAATACTGCTCCTATCATGCAAGAGTATAACTACTATAATACTGCTCCTATGATACAAGAATATAACTACTATAATACTGCTCCTATGTACAAGAATATAACTACTATAATAACTGCCCTATATACAAGAATATAACTACTATATACTGCCTATATAAAGAATATATACTATAATACTGCCTTATAAAGAATTAATCTAGCTATAATGCTAGCTCCTATGTACAAAATATAACTACTATAATATGCTCCTATGTACAAGAATATAACTACTATAATACTGCTCCTATATACAAGAATATAACTACTATAATACTGCTCCTATGTACAAGAATATAACTACTATAATACTGCCCCTATATACAAGAATATAACTACTATAATACTGCTCCTATTACAAGAATATAACTACTATAATACTGCCCCTATGTACAAGAATATAACTACTATAATACTGCCCCTATGTACAAGAATATAACTACTATAATACTGCCCTATATACAAGAATATACTACTATAATACTGCTCCTATATACAAGAATATAACTACTATAATACTGCTCCTATGTACAAGAATATAACTACTATAATACTGCCCCTATTACAAGAATATAACTCTATAATACTGCTCCTATTACAAGAATATAACTACTATAATACTGCTCCTATATACAAGAATATAACTACTATAATACTGCCCCTATGTACAAGAATATAACTACTATAATACTGCTCCTATGTACAAGAATATAACTACTATAATACTGCTCTATGTACAAGAATATAACCTACTATAATACTGCCCCTATGTACAGGAATATAACTACTATAATACTGTCCTATGTACAAGAGTATAACTACTATAATACTGCTCCTATGTACAAGAATATAACTACTATAATACTGCTCCTATGTACAAGAATATAACCACTATAATACTGCCCCTATATACAAGAATATAACTACTATAATACTGCTCCTATATACAAGAATATAACTACTATAATACTGCTCCTATGTACAAGAATATAACTACTATAACACTGCCCCTATGTACAAGAATATAACTTCTATAATACTGCTCCTATGTACAAGAATATAACTACTATAATACTGCTCCTATATACAAGAATATAACTACTATAATACTGCCCCTATGTACAAGAATATAACTACTATAATACTGCTCCTATATACAAGAATATGACTACTATAATACTGCTCTTATGTACAAGAATATAACTGCTATAATACTGCCCCTATGTACAAGAATATAACTACTATAATACTGCTCCTACATGCAAGAGTATAACTACTATAATACTGCTCCTATGTACAAGAATATAACTACTATAATACTGCCCCTATGTACAAGAATATAACCACTATAATACTGCCCCTATATACAAGAATATAACTACTATAATACTGCTCCTATGTACAAGAATATAACTACTATAATACTGCTCCTATGTACAAGAATATAACTACTATAATACTGCCCCTATGTACAAGAATATAATTACTATAATACTGCTCCTATGTACAAGAATATAACTGCTATAATACTGCCCCTATATACAAGAATATAACTACTATAATACTGCCCCTATGTACAAGAATATAACTACTATAATACTGCCCCTATGTACAGGAATATAACTACTATAATACTGTCCCTATGTACAAGAATATAACTACTATAATACTGCTCCTATATACAAGAATATAACTACTACAATACTGCCCCTATATACAAGAATATAACTACTACAATACTGCCCCTATGTACAAGAATATAACTACAATAATACTGCCCCTATGTACAAGAATATAACTACTATAATACTGCCCCTATGTACAGGAATATAACTACTATAATACTGTCCCTATGTACAAGAATATAACTACTATAATACTGCTCCTATATACAAGAATATAACTACTACAATACTGCCCCTATGTACAGGAATATAACTACTATAATACTGTCCCTATGTACAAGAATATAACTACTACAATACTGCCCCTATGTACAGGAATATAACTACTATAATACTGCCCCTATGTACAAGAATATAACTACTATAATACTGCCCCTATGTACAAGAATATAACTACTATAATACTGCTCCTATATACAAGAATATAACTACTACAATACTGCCCCTATATACAAGAATGTAACTACCAGGGGCGTAACTACAATAGGTGCAGGGGTTGCGATCGCACCCGGGCCCTGCAGCCTAGGGGGGCCCCAAAGTCCCTTCGGCCCATAGAAAAAGACTAATATTATTAAAGATTTGCAATAAGTAGGGGCCCCATTGGAGCTTTCGCATCGGGGCCCCTGGGCCTGAAGTTACGCCACTGGTAACTACTATAATACTGCTCCTATGTACAACAATATAAGTATTACTCCTCCTACGTACAAGAATGTTTGGTTGAACATTGCCTTTGAAAACAATGTAGACTCATTGTTTTTTGTTTTCAAAACTCAGTACCACACACCATTGCAGTCAGTGCCTGTGTATCGGTAGTTTTTTCCCTCCTGTTTGGCGGTGTCACTCATCTAATCCCATCGGGGGCCGCCCTGTTTGTTGTTATAGGAGATTGTGTTTAGAATCTGAGCACTGACAGTTTATTTTTTTCATTATCATTTTGACAATTCCATTTTTCAGCTTTTGTTGGATCCTGAGAGTCCTGACGAGGAGGCGGCTCTGAGACAACAGAGGAAGAACTTTACAAATTGAATAGAGCTAGTGAAGAAGGAATAAGCGGCATCCTTCACAATAGACGCCGCTCGTCCCCAATATCCAGATGTAATCATTCCAGCAGATTTGTTTCACTATCCACTTTCATTTTTTTCCCTGCAGTCAAAACTCAGACAGTGGAGACGGAGAAATGACTCTGCTTCATATTCATAACTGCGTCCAAAACTGCCATCATTAAGGTACTTTTCATGTCCCATGTATAAAGGAAATACATCACAAAAAGCTAATTTACCCAATACTGCAGAACAGGACTTGTATGATTGAAAAACCTGATACATGATCTATATTAAAAGTATTATAGTAGTTATATTCCTGTACATAGGAGCAGTATTATAGTAGTTATATTCTTGTACATAGGGGCAGTATTATAGTAGTTATATTCTTGTATATAGGAGCAGTATTATAGTAGTTATATTCTTGTATATAGGAGCAGTATTATAGTAGTTATATTCTTGTATATAGGGGCAGTATTATAGTAGTTATATTCTTGTATATAGGAGCAGTATTATAGTAGTTATATTCTTGTACATAGGGGCAGTATTATAGTAGTTATATTCTTGTACATAGGAGCAGTATTATGGTAGTTATATTCTTGTACATAGAAGCAGTATTATAGTAGTTATATTCTTGTATATAGGAGCAGTATTATAGTAGTTATATTCTTGTACATAGGGGCAGTATTATAGTAGTTATATTCTTGTACATAGGGGCAGTATTATAGTAGTTATATTCTTGTATATAGGGGCAGTATTATAGTAGTTATATTCTTGTATATAGGGGCAGTATTATAGTAGTTATATTCTTGTACATAGGGACAGTATTATAGTAGATATATTCTTGTACATAGGGGCAATTTTTATTATAAAATCAAACATAAATACAATTATAAAAACCAAAAATTACCCAATGACAAAACACAAATCACTTCGGTGATATATACCAACAAAAAACTAAATAAGTACATCATATACATAAACAACTTGAAAGTCCGCACCGGGGGAAAAGATGACAATTAAACAAAAAAACCATATCAGAATATTTACATAACTAACTCAAAGAGTCCAGACCTGCGGGGAAAAGGTGAAAATAAACAAAAACATTATCATCCTATCTCACCTTACCGTCAGGTTCCTACTAGGGATGAGCGAGTCTACTCGCTAGGACTCGTTACTCGGCGATTCTTAAGGGACTCGCTGGACTCGGGAATCGGCGAGTCTTTTAGCGAATACTCGCTCAGTAACGAGTCCAATGCAAGTGAATGGCAATCTTAGTTTTGTCATAGTTTACTTTCTCTCACTCGCTAGACTCGCTAGACTCGCTCTATCACATCGCTATATAGCTTGAATCTCCCCAAACAGCAGCGAGTCTGAGCGAGTCTACGAGTCCGAATCCTAGCGAGTCTGCGATTCCGAGTCCTGTATTCTCTATTCGGGACTCGCGAATCCAGAATCTTTTATGTTACTAGTCAGCATTGCGTGTTAGGTCAGAAAACTTGTGAAGATAGCCAATCATAGTCAGTAATGGCATAGCAGCTTTGGTTGTGTCAGGACTATGATTGGCTGCTGTCCATCGTGATGCCTATGTCATCTATGACAGGCAAGGCAGTATATAAGGCTTGCCCCCGCCATTTTGGGCACATTGCTGAGAAGAGCTGACCTAGTGCAGGGAGACTTGGAGCAGATCTAGGGACAGTTAGGCAGTGTAGGAGTCACATATAACCCAAAAGTTCTTTTCAGAACTAACAGGACGCAGTGTAGGAGTCAAGATTCCTCACACATAACCCAAAAGTTCTTTTCAGAACTACCAGGACGGAGGATTGCTGTACAGGACTGTAAGGAAGGGAGATAGGAGCAGCCTTACAGTGAATCCAGCACCATCCTCATAGCTTAGTTCACCCAGCTTTCCGCAGAGCTGTAATCCTAAGCTTTTTCTTATTTTTGGCACTAGTCTACCAAATAATTTTGGTGCCATTTTTCCACAAAAAATTTCCTGTGCCAGTGCGTAGCTGTACGGTGTCCTGCCTGCAGCTCGCACGGTACTTGTAAACTTGCACGCAGCCAGCACCGCAGCCTAAGTGTGCCTGGTTCTGCGTACTAAACAATTTTTTCCTGTGCCAGTGCGTAGCTGTACGGTGTCCTGCCTGCAGCTCGCACGGTACTTGTAAACTTGCACGCAGCCAGCACCGCAGCCTAAGTGTGCCTGGTTCTGCGTACTAAACAATTTTTTCCTGTGCCAGTGCGTAGCTGTACGGTGTCCTGCCTGCAGCTCGCACGGTACTTGTAAACTTGCACGCAGCCAGCACCGCAGCCTAAGTGTGCCTGGTTCTGCGTACTAAACAATTTTTTCCTGTGCCAGTGCGTAGCTGTACGGTGTCCTGCCTGCAGCTCGCACGGTACTTGTAAACTTGCACGCAGCCAGCACCGCAGCCTAAGTGTGCCTGGTTCTGCGTACTAAACAATTTTTTCCTGTGCCAGTGCGTAGCTGTACGGTGTCCTGCCTGCAGCTCGCACGGTACCTTCCATCTCTCTAAAAATATCTTAGCCTCTAGTGTGTACCTTTCACGAAATAGTACCTGCTACTTGTTTTACAAGCCCCCAGAAAGCCACCAGAAATTACAAAATGTCACACAAAAAACCAAATCCCAAAAAAAATCTTGCTAAGGGACAGGGACGAGGTACAGGCATTGGTAGTCGTGGCCAACTATCCACCAGTTCGGGCAGACAGACGAGGATTGATCGATCGTTCCTCCTGTCTAACTTTCCCCGTCAGGAAAGTAAACGAGTATTGAGGCCGGAAGACGAACAGCATCTAACGTCTTGGCTGGCAGACAAGACCTCAACAACAGGTTCTTGCAGCACTCAAGGTTCCTTGAGCACTGTATCTACTGTTGGTACATACCATGCTGGGTCATCTAATCCACAACCTCTTCACAGTTCCTCAGACCAACAGCAGCCCCATGAAAATGTTGACACAGACATGGGTCACTCAGATGACTTATTTGGTACATATAATCCTTTACATGAATCCGGTTTGCCAGACTCCGTAGTAGATGAGATACTTGATGAAGAATTGTCCACTCATGGACAAGTTTTAGAGACACCCCGGCCACATGAACGTGTCTTTCAGCAAAGTCTTAGACCGTCTCAGGAGTTGGAGGATGATGATGATGAGACAGTGACACACTTGTCATCTGGGGAGCAAAATCTATCTTGTTATCGGGAAGATTTAGAAGAGGAAGGGGTTGATGATGAGACAACTGATCCCACGTGGAATGTTGCGATGCAGAGCCAGCAGAGCAGCACGGAGGAAGAAAGTGTGTATGTCCCACCAACAAAGGCAGCAAGGCCGACTCCTCCCACCAGAACTGAAAGAGTCACCACTGTTGCCCAAAATGTGTCCACTGTGGCTCAAAATTTGTCAACTGTTGGACAAAATGTCTCAAATGTGGGCCTCAGTAATCCCTCAGGGAGTACAGTCAAGCCTAGAGGTCGGTCAGCCACTGTGTGGAAATTTTTTAAAGATGGGCCTTCTCAAGAAAATGTGGTCATCTGTACCATCTGCCATGCAAGGCTCAGCAGAGGCCACGGGAAAGGAAACCAGAGCACCAGCAGTATGCGGAAGCACATGGCTGGTCAGCACCCTATTCAGTGGTCAAAAGTGCAGCCTTCCACAACAGTGTCATCTGACCCAAAGACTGCCACGGTAACTCAGATACGTCCGTCACAATCAAGTGTTGCTGAAGCTGGTCCAGCTCATATGTACTCATCACAAGCAGCGGTTGCAGAGAGACTGAACACGAGTGCAGACAGTTGTCGGTCAGCAACATCGTTACAGTTATCAGTGACACAGCTGTACGAAAGGAAGCAGAAATACCACTCTTCCCACCCATTAGCCAAAAAAATAAATGCCCAGATAGCTAAGTTGTTAGCAGTCGAGATGTTGCCGTTTAGGCTTGTGGGTACAGACTCTTTCCGTGAGCTTTTGGCTGTGGCAGTACCACGCTACTCGGTTCCAAGCCGCCACTACTTTTCACGTTGTGCCGTCCCCGCGTTACATGAGCATGTCATTAACAACCTCAAGCGTGCCCTCACCAACGCTGTAACCGGGAAAGTACACCTTACTACGGACACGTGGACAAGCAGTTCAGGACAGGGCCGGTACATCTCGCTCACCGCGCATTGGATCAACGTTGTGGAGAGTGTGCCAAACGATGTTAGTGTTACATCAAACATCCTACCCACGCCACGGATAGCTGGCACAACCTCATTCAGGGTCTCTGCATCATCCTATATGTCCACTACCCCATCTTCCGCTTCCTCGACCAATCCTCAATTGCCCTCAACATCACGGCCAAGTTGGGAGGTTTGCTGCAGTGCTTCAGCAAGACGCCAACAGGCTCTGCTGAAGCTGATCTGTTTAGGTCACACACCGCACACTGCAGTAGAGCTGTTGAAAGGTCTGAAGGAACAGACAGATGAGTGGCTATCCCCACTCCAACTGCAGACCGGTCTCGTGGTGAGCGACAATGGTCGTAACCTAGTGGCTGCACTAAAGCTCGGAAACCTTGTGCACGTGCCTTGCATGGCTCACGTGCTGAATCTGGTAGTGCAGAAATTCCTGCGTACATACCCAGAGCTATGTGACCTACTGGAGAAGGTGCGTCGACTTTGTGCACATTTTCGTCATTCGTCAACAGCGGTTGGAAAACTTTCATTGCTTCAAAAGCAATTGAATTTGCCCAACCACAGACTCATTTGTGACATGCCGACACGATGGAACTCTACATTCCATATGTTATCGAGGATCAATGAGCAGCAGAGGGCAATATCCGAGTATCAGTTGCAACATGCCCGTCAGACCGGCAGTCAGCCACGACATATTAGTACAATGGAGTGGGTGTGGATCGCTGACACATCTGAGGTTCTTGATAATTTTGACTACTGCACAAAACTGGTGAGCGGTGATCAGTCCATCATCAGTGTCACTATACCCATGCTGTGTCTGCTGAAAGAGTCCCTCATTAATCAGAAAAATGAAGCATTGAGAGCCCAGCAGATGGCTATGGAGCCAGATTTAAACAGCGCAGTACCTAGCCAGCAAAGCCAGTATGACCAGGCAACAATGGCTCCTGAGGAGGAACAGGAGCAAGACGATGAAGAGGATTCATTTTTTGTTGGTGCCGATGTCAACCCAGATGGTACTCAGAACCCCAGCTTTGTGTCTGTCCACCATGGGTGGCCTGGAGAGGAGGAGGCGGAGACAGACTTTGCGGATACAATGGGTATTGAACATCGTTCTGAGGACACTGAAGACATGACTCTATGCAGCTTAGGACACATGGCTGACTTCATGTTGACTTGTCTGCTAGAAGACCCACGAGTGATTAACATATTGCACAACGACCTCTACTGGTTGGCCACCTTTCTGGACCCACGTTATAAAGATAAATTCACCTCACTGCTGTTTCAGTCACCACGTGGCTTGACAATTGACTATTTCAAGAGGGTTCTTGTGGATAATATGCTTCGAATATCACCGTCAGACAACACTCTGCCCATGGTTAGCAACTCTGTGCAACAGCAGCCTTTGGTCGGGGCACAATCATCCACGCTGTCCAGAAGAGATGCTGGAAAGATGTCCGCAAAGTGGCTATGTTCAATAAGCCATCGAACCTGCAGCGCCATGTTGCTCCAGTAACCATCTCTCGGAGACAGAAACTTACCAACATGGTACAAGAATACTTAAGTGACAGTACCTGCTTCCTGACTGATGCCGCAGTCCCGTTTAATTACTGGGTCTCCAAGCTCCACACTTGGACAGAGCTCTCGTTGTATGCCTTGGAGGTGCTGGCATGCCCTGCAGCTAGTGTGACATCAGAGCGGGTTTTCAGTGCCGCTGGGGGTATCATAACTGATACCAGGACACGTCTTACTCCCGAGAATGCAGACAGGCTTACTCTAATTAAGTTTAATAGGAACTGGATTTCACAAGACTTCTTGAGCCCTGAAGACGACAGTACTCAGAGCTGAAGTGCCACGTTCAACATCAATATGATATAATTAATCATTGTATTATATTGTGTCTTTTTGGTACAAGCAGTATGTACAAGACAAGTAACGATTAGTGTAACCATGTTCCTGCAACCTGTTAATGAGGCTGCTTCATCTTAAACCAACACTATACCTTAACTTCGGTTTCATTAACCATCACAACACCTTTTGACCAAGAATCAAACTTTATTTTCTGTTACCAAACATTTAAAAGCCCCTTGGGCTAATTTTTGGAGCCACCCAGGCTAACAAGTTTATCATGGCCCTTAGGCCTGCATTTATACCCAAAATGCAAAACAGCCCCTTGGGCTAATTTTTGGAGCCACCCAGGCTAACAAGTTTATCATGGCCCTTAGGCCTGCATTTACACTCAAAATGCCAAACAGCCCCTTGGGCTAATTTTTGGAGCCACCCAGGCTAACAAGTTTATCATGGCCCTTAGGCCTGCATTTATACCCAAAATGCAAAACAGCCCCTTGGGCTAATTTTTGGAGCCACCCAGGCTAACAAGTTTATCATGGCCCTTAGGCCTGCATTTACACTCAAAATGCCAAACAGCCCCTTGGGCTAATTTTTGGAGCCACCCAGGCTAACAAGTTTATCATGGCCCTTAGGCCTGCATTTATACCCAAAATGCAAAACAGCCCCTTGGGCTAATTTTTGGAGCCACCCAGGCTAACAAGTTTATCATGGCCCTTAGGCCTGCATTTACACTCAAAATGCCAAACAGCCCCTTGGGCTAATTTTTCGAGCCACCCAGGCTAACAAGTTTATCATGGCCCTTAGGCCTGCATTTATACTCAAAATGCAAAACAGCCCCTTGGGCTAATTTTTGGAGCCACCCAGGCTAACAAGTTTATCATGGCCCTTAGGCCTGCATTTACACTCAAAATGCCAAA
The DNA here is from genome assembly GCA_033576535.1 of Allobates femoralis. Taxonomy (NCBI): domain Eukaryota; kingdom Metazoa; phylum Chordata; class Amphibia; order Anura; family Aromobatidae; genus Allobates; species Allobates femoralis. Next base: position 33,092,581 of record JARQOC010000005.1, read on the forward strand.
CAGCCCCTTGGGCTAATTTTTGGAGCCACCCAGGCTAACAAGTTTATCATGGCCCTTAGGCCTGCATTTATACCCAAAATGCAAAACAGCCCCTTGGGCTAATTTTTGGAGCCACCCAGGCTAACAAGCTTATCATGGCCCTTAGGCCTGCATTTACACTCAAAATGCCAAACAGCCCCTTGGGCTAATTTTTGGAGCCACCCAGGCTAACAAGTTTATCATGGCCCTTAGGCCTGCATTTACACTCAAAATGCAAAACAGCCCCTTGGGCTAATTTATGGAGCCACCCAGGCTAACAAGCTTATCATGGCCCTTAGGCCTGCATTTATACTCAAAATGCAAAACAGCCCCTTGGGCTAATTTTTGGAGCCACCCAGGCTAACAAGTTTATCATGGCCCTTAGGCCTGCATTTACACTCAAAATGCCAAACAGCCCCTTGGGCTAATTTTTGGAGCCACCCAGGCTAACAAGTTTATCATGGCCCTTAGGCCTGCATTTATACCCAAAATGCAAAACAGCCCTTGGGCTAATTTTTGGAGCCACCCAGGCTAACAAGCTTATCATGGCCCTTAGGCCTGCATTTACACTCAAAATGCCAAACAGCCCCTTGGGCTTATTTATGGAGCCACCCAGGCTAAGAAGGTTATCATGGCCGGTAGGCATGCATTTATACCCAATTTTCCAAAGAGCCCCTTGGGTAAATTTTTTGAGGCAACAAGCCTATACCTGCATCGAATATGTTGCTTCTCCGATGCTCTCAAGACAAGCAAGACTATAGTATGGGCCACGCTCCCTCTTCTATATCTAAAAAGAGTTGATCAAGCCCATTGGGCTAATTTTTTGAGGCACCCAGCCTAAGAAGCTTATCATGGCCATTTGGCCTGCATTTATACTCAAAATGCCAAACAGCCCCTTGGGCAAAATTTTGGAGCCACCCAGGCTAACAAGCTTATCATGGCCGGTAGGCCTGCATTTATACCCAATTTTCCAAACAACCCCTTGGGCTAATTGTTTGAGGCAACAAGCCTATGCCTGCATCGAAGACGTTGCTTGTACTATGATCCTGCTGTAGCCTGGCGAAGGGTCCCACTGTACGCTACGGAGATAACGCATAGACGTTGTGTGTTGCAAGTAGACGTCCCAGCCTCTCGCATCTGTGTTCCTAGTGTTGTTGACATACTGAGTCATTAAGTAACCCCCCCCAAACACAGGCACTATTTCTTTGTTAGCAACATTGGTATGTGCAGTAATGATTTTACACGTACTAACCAAGGTGCCCTCATGCGCCATGCAGGCCGTAAAGTACTTGCTAATGATGATGACTTTAAGGCCACCCACAAAACAACCTACACATCCATTCCCTGAAAAAAGACAGACACAAAGCATTTGTTTTGAAAACCTGTATTATTATGCCTTAATGGCAAAGATGTCATATTTTTTTTTTTTTTTTTGCTTTCGAAAAGCAAGGAAAAAAATGAGAAATAAACATATAAACAATAAACATGTCAAAAGTGCAAACATGCACTATTTACATTAAAAAAAAAACCTACATCTGGTGGTAGGTGGGAACATTGTGTGGGGTAGCCTCTACCCCGCCACCATCACCCTGGTCATGGAGGATGTCCAGGGCCCCATGGATAGCCTCCCCCACTGCTTCTAACCCTGTAGGTTGGGTCACCTGGGCCGGTCTCTCAAAATGGCGTTGGGTTGGAAGGTCCATGTTGGTTGGCCAGAAAGGTTGGTACGGCCTCTGGGTCGCCACATAGCTGTCCCGCCGTGGTGTGTGCCTGTCCAGAATGTTTGCACCAGATTGCTGCCACCCCTCCAAATATGAAAAGACCTGGGCAGGGTGGTTTGGAGGGCGACATGCATCGATGACAATATGTATTGCTGACCATGCCCGCAGTCGTCTCTCGAATGGGATGTCATCCAAGAACGGTAGGAGACTGCGGGCAAAGTCAGCATTACTTTGTGCTCGATTTTCTGGCCCTGCAACAACCTCCTCTGGCGGGCGGACATGCCCCAAAGCTGGGGTTGGTGCTGGTGGCGGCGGTGGTGGTGGTGTTGGTGCTGGTGGCGGCGGTGGTGGTGTTGGTTCTGGTGGCGGCGGTGGTGGTGTGGCTGTCTTGCTGTGGCGGCGGTGGTGGTGTGTGGCTGGTGCTGCGGCGGCGGTGGTGGTGGTGCTGCTGCTGGTGGCGGCGGTGGTGGTGGTGGTGCTGGTGGCGGCGTGGTGTGGTGTTGGTGGGCTGGTGGGGGGGTGGTGGTGGCGCCGGCCGTGGTGGTGGTGGTGGGTGTTCTCCACGCCGCCTTCTGTTTGGCGGTGGAGGGTTCACAGCACGCCGCCCTCTGTAGTAAGCTTCTCTGTGGGTAAAGTAAAAAAAAATTTGGTGAATGCATTGCATTTGGAAACAAAAACATAGGTCAAACATTAAGTTGCACGCTTTTTAGACTCTGTGTATCTGTGTATTATTAATCAGATATTTGTTATTATTATGAAAGAATAACCAACTGTACATAACATAAAGGAATACGTGACTTTCTTTGCTAATTCCATACTAATACATAATTTTTCACCCCCTGATTAACACCCACCCCCCCCCCATCCCATCTAATCTAGACGATCAATAACACCAATGGTTCACATGAAAAAAAAAAAGGCCCCCTGACTTCACTTTTTACTTGACATACTTAATTCACAAAACTTTTAGCTTATATCATCTATATAAAGCAGGGAAGGGGTTGAAAGGTATACAATATATATATATATAATCTATTTATATAATCGGAGTTTGAAATTCCGGCACTGTAGCCTAATCCCAAACTCCTTAGCGTCACTGCGAGCGGAGACGCGTATGCGCCTTCGCGAGCCGCAGACGCTTAACTCACACAGCCGCTATAGCGTTTTCTCTAGCGGCCTCGCGCCCTCCGCTCACAGCAAGACCTGCGCCCCTCACAGCGCCCAATCCGCCCCGGCATGCTGGCATTTGTACTTCCCCCGTCTGTGCACCCACAGGTCTTAGCAGATCACTGATGCTGACAGCGGGGGGGGACAACACAGACAATCAAATCAGGAGGAGGTCAGTGTCAGGAGGAGATGACAGACGCCCGCCGGGGCCTGTGACACTGCAGAGGTCACAGCGGGGCTGTGTGTGCGGACAACGGGGAGGCCGGGGGCTACGGACGTACCGGACACGTCCTCTGCTCCTGGAGATGTGCCGCGGTTCCGCGCTCGCAGCGTATCTGACGCTGGAGCCGCGCTCACCACGCCCACACCACGCCCTCTGCCAAACAACCCACACCTCTCACTAACCTCCTGCAGCTAACCACACCCCATGTTTACCTTTGCCATGATGTCATTTAGCTGCGGCCGCTATCTTTAATAAGGTCAGAAATGATGGCAGTAATCGGATCTCTGCTCCCTCTAGCACGCCCCAACACTGTAGCACCATCTATTAACCCTATTCTCATCACCTATATACTCTGCTACCCACTGAGCCGCCTGTATACTCTGCTACCCACAGACCCGCCTGTATACTCTGCTACCCACAGACCCACCTGTATACTCTGCTACCCACAGACCCGCCTGTATACTCTGCTACCCACAGACCCGCCTGTATACTCTGCTACCCACAGAGCCGTCTTTATACTCTGCTACCTCAGACCCGCCTGTATACTCTGCTACCCACAGAGCCACGTGTATACTCTGCTACCCACAGACCCGCCTGTATACTCTGCTACCCACAGACCCGCCTGTATACTCTGCTACCCACAGAGCCGTCTTTATACTCTGCTACCCACAGACCCGCCTGTATACTCTGCTACCCACAGACCCGCCTGTATACTCTGCTACCCACAGACCCACCTGTATACTCTGCTACCCACAGACCCGCCTGTATACTCTGCTACCTCAGACCCGCCTGTATACTCTGCTACCCACAGACCCGCCTGTATACTCTGCTACCCACAGACCCGCCTGTATACTCTGCTACCCACAGACCCGCCTGTATACTCTGCTACCCACAGACCCGCCTGTATACTCTGCTACCCACAGAGCCGTCTTTATACTCTGCTACCTCAGACCCGCCTGTATACTCTGCTACCCACAGACCCGCCTGTATACTCTGCTACCTCAGACCCGCCTGTATACTCTGCTACCCACAGAGCCAAAATGGAAACTAATGTATATATTTATAAATAATACTAAATGTACACAACAGTGCTGCAGATACATACCTTGGCATAGCGGCCACCGGGTGAAGGAAGGACAGCCGGTCATAAAAGTGGTAGTGGTTGAGCAATGGAGCGGCTCCCGGTTGTCTCTCTGAGTACTGCCGGTACTGCTTCTTATGCTGGTCCCGGCAGCTCCTCCACCGTTTTTTAAGATGGTCAACTGTGAAATGATTTGAAACCGGCTTTAGAGATGTGTAATATTTGAAAAAACAAAAGTATGTGTACAAATCAACAATAACATTTTATTCATTTTGTGTGTGTAATGTGTATACAAGGCACAGTGACACGACAGTGTGGAACATCATCAACAGCATTACGGACATTGAGCTCACGTGGCCACAATCACAAATGAGGCAGGACACATGTCAACGCATAGAGAATGTAATAGTGCGGGCACCAGACTCTGGTCATTAGTGGTATTTATATACACCCAACCCCTTGGCCGAAAGAGCCAGGAGGATAAGACATTAAACTCATTGTACTGTTGTGACCCCATCCAAATATAGGCAACTATGCGGTGGAGCATGATAACACATTCAGGGTCCTGTATACCCTGCTATGGGGGCCCTGTATTCCCACTGCTGGGGGCCCTGTAAACCCACTGGGCCACTGTCTACCCACTGCTGGGGGCCCTGTATACCCACTGCTGGGGGGGCCTGTACACACACTGAGGGCCCTGTATACAGGGACTGACTGGCACCCTACAGTTTGGGTCGCAACCCTCCCTCACTGGCCCGACACAGGTGAGGACGGGGGTGGGGGGGGGTGATGACTGGCGGCCGCCTCACAGTCACCGCAGCTCCCGCATTATCCTATGGCTCGCTCCCAGCCGCAGCCTCGCGCTCCTCACAGCCGCTCGCTAACAGTCGCAGCCGCACGCCACTCACAGACGCTCACTCCCGGACGCAGCCGCGTGCTGATGACGTCATCGCGCGGCCAGGAGCTTCCGTTTCCGCCTGCTGCTTCAGGGACATGCGGATTATTCATGCTCCTGCAGCCGCATGACCCGTGGCACCTGGGCCAGTCCGCCCCTGCCTGTATACGACAATATGGGGGCATGTATACCCAGCTGGGGGCCTGTATACTCTGCAGGGGGAGGTGTATACTCTGCTGGGGGCTGTCTACCAGTGATAGCCGCTGTATACCAGGATGGCGGTGAATATGTTTTCATAGTTTTTCGGGGCAAAAATAGGGGGGTCGGCTTATACACGGGTCGGCTTATACACGAGTATATATACAGTAAATGCAATATATAACGTGTGAACTCATTTAACTTACTTAGATTGCTCTGTTCCTCATGGTCACTCCGATGGAACGCAGGGAACATCTCTTGGGCGATCTCTCTCCAGGCTGTATTAATAAGGGTCGTATCCCCATACTCAGGATCTGTAGGGAGCCATAGAAATGGACGAGCCTCCACAAGTGCAATAAGACGCAGCGTGTTCACCGTGCCACGTCCTGCTGCCATGATTGCACTGATGAACGGATCGCTCTGTGTGTGCCCCTGTCAGCGCAACTCGCTTCCTGTTTCCTTAAACCATAGTGTGTGCTGGAGAATCCCTTCCCTCGCAGCATCGGCTACAAGCCTCAAAATAAGAGAAAAAACCAGCGAGTTTGGACTCGCACACTTTCAGAGACACATCAGCGAGTTGTAAATGTCATTATTCGCTATTACTCGGGTCCCTATTCATTAACATTGGACTCGCTGGACTCGCAACGAGTCCCGAGTCCTTGACTCGGACTCGTTGGGGTCTTGCGATTCCGAGTCTTTTCGGACTCGCTCATCCCTAGTTCCTACGTAACGCTACATGACTCCTCTATTCCAGTGACTCTACCCTGGGTTGTCCTGTCCACCACCGGTGTCCATGTCAGTCTCTACATGAGGGTCTACAGATAAGGGCTTCCGCTTTGGCGGGGGATGGTCCCCTATGTCCCTGTCACACTCGGCATCAACTTTCCTCAGCTCGTTCTCATAGTCCTCATCATTAGAGTCAGATAATACCCCATACTGGTTGGACACGACCATCACTCCTGCAGAACCCTGGACCTTCTTTCTAGCACTCTGCCCAGTGTCACATTCTGCCTCAGGTCTACGGGAGGACGCGTTCTTCTTTTTCCTCTTATTCTGCTTAATGCTCCAGTCATCAGATACAGAGCATGACACTGAAGGGGGCGCTACCTGAGGCTGCAGAACCTGAGGAAAGACCTCCATGTTCCCCTCCGCACCCTCTGTACCCTGCTGCTCTGGGGTTACATGGGTAGACTCCTGGCCGGCATCTGAGCTGGTCAGTATCTCTCCTTGATCATCCTCCTCCTGAACCTCTGCCCCTGCCATCACATCCTCATCAGGGAAGGCTCTGCAGATGTTGTGCCAGGCGTCTGGACAGTCCCTGTGAGGGTGGCCCATCTTACCACAAAGGTTGCACCGGACGTCCCGGCAGTCTGCAGCGACATGGCCGATGTCCCCACACAGGCTGCACTTCACCACAGCACAGGTATTAGCCAGATGACTCTTCCCACCACATTTGAAGCACTTCCTGGGCTGCCCGGGATAGTAACATCTTCCCCTCTCCCTCCCAATGAAGAAGGAGTTGGGTAAGTGGGCAGTGACATTATTACACTGCCGCAGCTTCACCGAGACCTTCCACCCCATTGTCCAGATACCGTCCTCATCTCTGACCTTGGTGAGTCCAGAGACGAGGTCACAATGTCTCCAGAGCCACACCTCGATGTCCTGTGGGGGAACGGCCTCATTCCAGAAGGTGATATTTACAGTCACAGAATCCGGCCTGGAAATGGGAACCAACAGAAAGTTACTCCAGCCCTCGGTGTCCCTGAACTTGGGGTAATTAGCCCAGAATCTGTCCGGGTCAGACATTAGCTTGAAGCTGACCTCATAGCCCTGCCAGTCCTGCAGATTAGATACCGCCAGGATTTCACGTACCTCAAACCCCATCTGGCGGCACAGTAGCTCCCTCACCACATACCTGCGCTGCGGCAGATCCTCCTTGGCACCTATGTACTTAAACCGCACAACATTAATACGTTTAAACGTCTGTGCGGTATACCTGGCGCTAGAGGTGAATGATGGGGCGCCGCGGCTCCAGGCATTCCTGGGGGGCACCTGCCGGGTCACACTGGGCTGACTGACAGGGAGAGGGTCTGCAGCAGGGGGGGCTGTCACACCTTGTGAATTAGATGGTAACGGGGGATAGTCACATACATCATGCACATTATCATAAGCAGCACCATCATCTGATAGTGTAATGTCCAGCACAGACAGTGAATCCCCTCCAGCCCCCGACCCCACAGGTACAGCGTCATTAAGCCCCAGTCTGTGCCTCAGCCCCAGCCTCATCAGCACTAACAGTCTCACCCATACTGTCCTGCTCCTGTGTGGGGCATTCTGAGACTTGTGGTGCCTCTGCCAGAGTCGGAGCTGTATGCTCCAGTCCACACTCAGCTGTCTGCTGCTGCACCTGTGCTCCCTCCTGGAAGCAAAAGCGTGCAGCCTGTATCACCGGCCGGGTCTGCTGCTGGGGGGTCTCATCCCGTGCGGTGTCTGACCCCACATGAGGGGTCCTGGTTTCTACAGCACAGTCCTGGTTCCTGTAGTGCTCCGCCAGGGGCCCCATGCTCCGTAGCACAAGTTCCATGTCTTGCACCACACTGGCCTGCTGTATACCCAGTATGTTCAGTCTCAAGTCACATGAATTAGAGCACTCAGGATCAGTGGCTTTCATATTGTAGAATAAATCCATCTCCACTTGCAGCAATTCTTTATATTTCTGTAACTCACCCAGTTTATTGACCAGTCCAGGCATCTCATCCACCAGCTGCAGCTCGGGTGCACACACAGGCTCCACAGGATCAGCCTTAACCACAGGTTCAGGGATCTTAAACACAGACTTGTCCTTGGTCTCCACCACGGATGGTCTTGTGGTTCCAGTACTAGGTCCAGGCTCCGCAGCAGGTTTATCGCTGCCACCTGACTGTGACCTCGTGCGTCCTGACCGCGCCATGTTACCTTGTTGCTGCAGGGTTTCCTGTAACATTAGCCTTTCCAGAGATGTCCTCCTGTGTCTGGAAGCTGCTGGAGGGGTGATCTGCACACCTGAGACTGATGGAAGCTGCCTCACCTCCTGTGCACTGACTGGGGAGTTCACACTGTGGTGGATTGCAGGTCTCACTGACATCTTGGCTTCTTGCTTCTTTGCTGGGCTTGGAGCTGGTTTAACTCCCAAAACTTTGTTCACAGATACATTTTGTTCCTTCTTAGAACTCGTGGCTGCAGTCACAGGTCTCACAGTGACTCTGGGTGTTGTATTCCCAATGGAAGTAGCCTGGGAGCCTTGTCCCAGAGCAGGCCTGGAAGCCTGGACCTTTCCTGGGGAGCTTCCCCGCCCAGGGCGGCCCTGCCCTGGGCTTGCTCCAGACATGAGGAGAACACAGAAACACAACCTCACAGCTTGGGGGCAGTATTATAGTAGTTATATTCTTGTACATAGGGGGCAGTATTATAGTAGTTATATTCTTGTATATAGGGGCAGTATTATAGTAGTTATATTCTTGTACATAGGGGCAGTATTATAGTAGTTATATTCTTGTACATAGGGGCAGTATTATAGTAGTTATATTCTTGTACATAGGGGCAGTATTATAGTAGTTATATTCTTGTACATGGGGCAGTATTATAGTAGTTATATTCTTGTACATAGGTGCAGTATTATAGTAGTTATATTCTTGTATATAGGAGCAGTATTATAGTAGTTATATTCTTGTACATAGGGGTAGTATAATAGCAGTTATATTCTTGTATGTAGGAGCAGTATTATAGTAGTTATATTCCTGTATATAGGGCAGTATTATAGTAGTCATAGTCTTGTACATAGGGGTAGTATAATAGCAGTTATATTCTTGTACATAGGAGCAGTATTATAGTAGTTATAGTCTTGTACATAGAGGAGCAGTATTATAGTAGTTATATTCTTGTATATAGGAGCAGTATTATAGTAGTTTTATTCTTGTGCATATGGGTAGTATTATAGTAGTTATATTCTTGTGCATAGGGGCAGTATTATAGTAGTTATATTCTTGTACATAGGGGCAGTATTATAGTAGTTATATTCTTGTATATAGGAGCAGTATTATAGTAGTTATATTCTTGTATATAGGGGCAGTATTATAGTAGTTATATTCTTGTGCATAGGGGCAGTATTATAGTAGTTATATTCTTGTATATAGGGGCAGTATTATAGTAGTTATATTCTTGTACATAGGGGCAGTATTATAGTAGTTATATTTTTGTGCATAGGGGCAGTATTATAGTAGTTATTTTCTTGTGCATAGGGGCAGTATTATAGTAGTTATGTTCTTGTACATAGGGGCAGTATTATAGTAGTTATATTCTTGTGCATAGGGGCAGTATTATAGTAGTTATGTTCTTGTACATAGGGGCAGTATTATAGTAGTTATATTCTTGTATATAGGGGCAGTATTATAGTAGTTATATTCTTGTGCATATGGGCAGTATTATAGTAGTTATATTCTTGTGCATAGGGGCAGTATATTATAGTAGTTTTATATTCTTGTATATGAGGGCAGTATTATAGTAGTTATATTCTTTTACATAGGAGCAGTATTATAGTAGTTATATTTTTGTACATATGGGCAGTATTATAGTAGTTATATTCTTGTGCATAGGGGCAGTATTATAGTAGTTATATTCTTGTACATAGGGGCAGTATTACAGTAGTTATATTCTTGCGCATAGGGGCAGTATTATAGTAGTTATATTCTTGCGCATAGGGGCAGTATTATAGTAGTTATATTCTTGTACATAGAGGAGCAGTATTATAGTAGTTATATTCTTGTACATAGAGGAGCAGTATTATAGTAGTTATATTCTTGTACATAGGAGCAGTATGATAGTAGTTATATTCTTGTACATAGGAGCAGTATTATAGTAGTTATATTCTTGTACATAAGGGCAGTATTATAGTAGTTATATTCTTGTACATAGGGGCAGTATTATAGTAGTTATATTCTTGTACATAGGAGCAGTATTATAGTAGTTATATTCTTGTACATAGGGGCAGTATTATAGTAGTTATATTCTTGTACATAGGGGCAGTATTATAGTAGTTATATTCTTGTATATAGGAGCAGTATTATAGTAGTTATATTCTTGTACATAGAGGAGCAGTATTATAGTAGTTATATTCTTGTACATAGGGCAGTATTATAGTAGCTATACTCTTGTACATAGGGGCAGTATGATAGTAGTTATATTCTTGTACATAGGAGCAGTATGATAGTAGTTATATTCCTGTATATAGGGGGCACTATTATAGTAGTTATATTCTTGTATATAGGGGCAGTATTATAGTAGTTATATTTTTGTGCATAGGGGCAGTATTATAGTAGTTATATTCTTGTGCATAGGGGCAGTATTATAGTAGTTATGTTCTTGTACATAGGGGCAGTATTATAGTAGTTATATTCTTGTGCATAGGGGCAGTATTATAGTAGTTATGTTCTTGTACATAGGGGCAGTATTATAGTAGTTATATTCTTGTATATAGGGGCAGTATTATAGTAGTTATATTCTTTTACATAGGAGCAGTATTATAGTAGTTATATTCTTGTACATAAGGGCAGTATTATAGTAGTTATATTCCTGTACATAGGAGCAGTATTATAGTAGTTATATTCTTGTACATAAGGGCAGTATTATAGTAGTTATATTCCTGTATATAGGGGCAGTATTATAGTAGTTATATTCTTGTATATAGGGGCAGTATTATAGTAGTTATATTTCTTGTACATAGGAGCACTATTATAGTAATTATATTCTTGTATATAGGAGCAGTATTATAGTAGTTATATTCTTGTACATAGGGGCAGTATTATAGTAGTTATATTCTTGTACATAGGGGCAGTATTATAGTAGTTATATTCTTGTATATAGGGGCAGTATTATAGTATTTATATTCTTGTACATAGGAGCAGTATTATAGTAGTTATATTCTTGTACATAGGAGCAGTATTATAGTAGTTATATTCTTGTACATAGGAGCAGTATTATAGTAGTTATAGTCTTGTACATAGGGGCAGTATTATAGTAGTTATATTCTTGTATATAGGGGCAGTATTATAGTATTTATATTCTTGTACATAGGAGCAGTATTATAGTAGTTATATTCTTGTATATAGGGACAGTATTATGGTAGTTATATTCTTGTACATAGGAGCAGTATTATAGTAGTTATATTCTTGTACATAGGAGCAGTATTATAGTAGTTATATTCTTGTACATAGGAGCAGCATTATAGTAGTTTTAGTCTGGTACATAGGGGCCGATTTTAGTCTCAATCGAAAAATTGGCTGGCATTGTCCTGAAGTACAATGGAGTCAGTAATATAGTCATCTCGATAAGACTACAAAAAGCACTAATCCATGTCACAATTATACAAGCCTACTCACCAACAACAGATGCCGGGGAGGAGGATGTTTAACTACACTGTGTGTAGAATTATTAGTCAAGTTGTATTGTGGAGGATTATTTTTATTATAGATCAACAACTATGTTCTCAATCACCCAAAAGACTCATAAATATCAAAGATTAATATTTTTGGAAGTTGGAGTGTTTTTTTTAGATTTGGCTCTTAGGAGGATATCTGTTTGTGCAGGTAACTATCACTGTGCAGAATTATTAGGCAACTTAATAAAAACCAAATATATTCCCATCTCACTTGTTTATTTTCACCAGATAAACCAAAATAACTGCACAAAATTTACATATAAACATTTCTCACATGGAAAAATAAAACACAAAAAATGAGTGACCGATATAGCCCCCTTTCTTTATGATGACACTCAGCAGCCTCCATCCATAGATTCTGTCAGTTGCTTGATCTGTTTACGATCCACATTGCGTGCAGTAGCCACCACAGCCTCCCAGACACTGTTCCCAGAGGTGTGCTGTTTTCCCTCCCAGACACTGTTCCCAGAGGTGTGCTGTTTTCCCTCCCTGTAGATCTCACATTTCAGGAGGGACCACAGGTTCTCTATGGGTTCAGATCAGGTGAACAAGGGGGCCATGTCATTATTTTTTCTTCTTTTAGACCTTTACTGGCCAGCCACGCTGTGGAGTAGTTGGATGCATGTGATGGAGCATTGTCCTGCATGAAAATCATGTTTTTCTTGAACGATCCCGACTTCTTTCTCTACCACTGCTTGAAGAAGTTATCTTCCAGAAACTGGCAGTAGGCTCCCTCATTGCTGCAGGGCTCCCCCATCCCTGCAGGGCTCCCCCATCCCTGCAGGGCTCCCCCAGGCTGTATAGTGACTCGAGTATAAGCCGAGGGGGGCACTTTTCAGCACAAAAATTGTGCTGAAAAACTCGGCTTATACTTGAGTATATAAGGTACTCATTATCATTGGAGACTTGAATGGCAAACATGAGACCTTTTTTGGAAGTGTTGATCTTGCTGAATGAAACAAGGTTTAAGGATGATTTATTGACTTTTATTCGACAAATCAACTGTCCTCATTGACACCTTTTTACAAAAGCACAAACATAGATTCTACACATAGATTTCACGAAACTGGGCATGTAAGAAATTGAGTACATATGTGTTCAGCAAAGATGGAGATTGTAGATCATTATAGCAAAAAAAAGGCTAGGAGCTGACTGTGGGAATGATCAAGAACATTTGACAGCAAAGATTAGAGTCAAGTTGGGCAAACAGACAAGACAACAGGTTGTTTGCAACTTTAGTTTGACCAACATACCTGATGTTTTTTGGAATGCTCTGCACAATCAGATTATTTCACTGGAAAAAAAGCCTGAGGAAGAATATTATCACTGAAGAATCCAGAAAGACAACAAACAAGAGGTAGAAAAGATCCATGCAGCTATGGATAATAGAAGAGGCCCTAAAGATGATTGAAGAAAGGTAAAAGCAAATGCAGGATACAGACAACATCAGTAAATGACTAAAGAGAGCCATTAAAGCAGAGAAATAACTTTATTACCATAAGATATGTACAGTCATATAAAACGAACATCTGAAGGGCAAGACCAGGAAGGCATACCAAAAGATCAAAGAGATATGAGAAAAATTTCAACCATGAGTGGGAATCCTGAAATGCAAACTAACTAAGCCAAAATGGATCAATGAAAGATGGAGAGAATACACAGAGCATTTCTACAAAAACAAGCCATTTATATGGGAAGAAACTGAGACTGTACAAGATAGCAAACCAGACATCTTAAAAAACAAAGTTGTTGCTTCTGTCAAAAATCAAAGGACCTCGATGTGAAAATATCTTTATATAATTGCCTTAAATCCACTTCCGTACGGTTTAAACAGTATACGTCACTTCTGCCGCATATACACCCTATGGGGTGTAAAAATATGGCCGCCCACCGCCACCGCACACCACTAGTGCTCCCCCCAACTTCTCCCAGCAGTCCGCACAGTCTCCCCCCAGCTCTGTCTATCCACCCCCTGCTCCAGTCGCCCCCACGCTCAATCTCCGCTTCCCTTGCACATCCCCCCGCTCCCACCGCCTCCGGCTCATCTCTCTGCACCTCGTTGACTTTAGTACCTCTGGTGATGTCACAGCCTCGTGACTGATGACTGTGACATTAGCACAGGTCTGTGACAGCCCCAGACTGCAATAGCACAGCACAGGGTAATAAGAGGGAGCGGGGGAGGAGACAGTCAGAGCGGTCGTAGTGGATGACAGCGGTATACACTGCCAGACTCCCCTCCTGGACCCCCGCCGGGACCTCATCCTCAACCTACACTCCTCAGTTCTCTTCCTTATGCCTCCCACATTAGTTACATTAAGAACTAAAATGCTGCAACACTCTTCATGATATGACTATGTGTAAAGCTTAAAGGCTAATGATTAATGAATATTAGTGAAAAGTAGGGCTATAGTGTACAGCTAAAGGTGTATCTAGAGGGGGAACACAGTAATTACTATACCTGAGAAAAAGAAATGAGAGTCTTAGCTTCAACACTGGCGCTACTGCGAAGAGCCCGGTAATTGCGCCAAAGTGCTCTCATAATACCGGGTCCTACTCTAACACTGTGTGCTGTGTGCAATTGCTGGAATGGGTTATAAGCCTAAGAATGCAATTAAAAACAGCTGATATAGTGTGTCTCCAGCAGTTTGTCATCAGATGGATATGAACAATTGACAATTGGCCCAAGAACTGGACAAGATTGGTGTGTATACCTATTCCCAGGAATAGAGATGTTACTGTGGCACCCCAGGCTCCCTAAAGAACAAGTGCATAGAACGGACACCAGAGTCCGAGACTGTGCAGGGTCACACATCCCAGCAGTCAATACCGGAAGGTTGGGTTTCCAGATTCCCAGCCACCCTGTACCAAAAACAAAGCAACGCATAGACTCCAGCAACACTGACACCCAGGTGCAGGGTAGAGAAAGTGAAGGACTCGAGTTGCTTGTTATACTGGTACCCCGCAGGGAGAGACAGGGTCGGCAACCTAGCTGCAGAAGCCAAATTACAAGCGCAGAAAGGGAGCCAAAAGACCTGGCTGGGTTACAATAACCCCAATTAGCTCTTCAGCCTCCGCAGACAGCTTTTACCATCTGCTCTAGTAAAAGGGACTGAGAAAACTACAAAAGTGAGTCTGTCTGTTAATTGCACCTGTTGTCTATAATCCACAACAGAGATTTCCACCTGCAGAGTCGCAGACTACCAGGACAACAAGCACTGCTGGAGAAGCTGCAGTGACAAAGTAAGTGAACTGCACCGAACACAATCCCTCACCAGGCTCATCCATTACTACTATACCTGCCCTGGGGAGCCTCAGCCCTACCATCCACACTGCCCCAAGTCACCATGCCCAGCAGGAATACGGCAGCGGTGGTTCTACTAACCACATACCGCGTGTGGCGTCACGACAAATCTCCCTGGAAATACTCCCTTTGCTGCATCTGGGATGACGGGACCGGTCCTGGCACCCTGACATTCCCTGTGAGACAGTATAGACCCGGTCTCGAGTACCGCGGTCCCTAGTGTGCGACACTACCAGCTGTGAATTCTATCAGACTATTATGCTCATACCTCATGTAAGCAAAATACTTCTGAAGATCCTAAAAGGATGGCTACAGCTTTACTTTTACAGACAGTTCACAGAGGAACAAGCAGAATTCAGAAAAGGCAGAGGAACAAGAAATGTGATTGCTAATACGAGATGGTTAATGGTCTATTCTTGTTTCATCAACTACAGCAAAGCCTTTGACTGTGTTGATAACCATAAACTTTAGAATACAATGAAGGATTATGGATGTGCCGAACCATCTGATCAACCTCACTAGGAACCTTTACATCAACCAAGAGGCAACAGTCTGAACAGAAAACAGTGACACAGCATGGCTCAAAGTAGAGCGAGGCGTCAGACAAGGCGGCATCCGGTCACTATTTCTAGGCAGTTTATATGCAGAAGCTATTTACAGGAAGGCTGGACTTGCCAAAAAAAGAAGGAAGTGTCAAAATTGCTGGATGTGTCGTATGAACAATCTTAAATAGAAAGACAATACAACATTAATAGCATAGATGGAATTAAGAACTTATTACAGAGTGTCAAGATGGAAAGCTCCAACATGGGACTGCTGCTCAACACAAAGAAGTCAAAGATATGGACTACTGCCAGGTACAACGGGACACTTGAGATGGACGGAGACAAAGGCTGGGGTCACATTTAAAACAAGAATTGCATTCACCGCATCCAGATCCGGTGCTGAATACCGCACTGCAGTAACCGGATGGCTCAGGATGTGTAATCCTGAGCCATCCGGCAACTGCATAGTTTGCTGATCCCGGCTATTGCCGGGATGCGCAAACTGTCCTATGAATAGTAAAGAGTTAAATGTAATAACTAAAGGAATGTTTGAGGTCTCTAGGGGGGGCTTAGACCCCCCTAGAGACCGGCCGCCCACTCCTGTGGGCTTCTCCTACAATTTCCCCCACAACGTTAGCCCCGCCCCTTTCATGCTGCGGCTGCCCTCACAACACTGGATGAAGCCCAGAGGGGGCGGCCATAATGAATGAGCGGGCGGAGGCTGCAGCACACAGCCCCGCCCATGGATTTCCCTGGACTCTACCTACGACCCCACGTAATTATGAGCTTAAATGTATACTTTAATACTTCGTTTTGGGCACATACAGGAATAACTATACAAGAGGGATGTATGCAACCCTCTATACTGATACGGGGGGGCGGGAGTTTTGGGGAACATGCACGGAGCTCGGAGGAGCCCGTGGCATGGGGGAAATTGTAGGAGAAGCCCACCGGAGTGGGCGGCCGGTCTCTAGGGGGGTCTAAGCCCCCCTAGAGACCTCAAACATTCCTTTAGTTATTACAAACTGCAGCCTGCATGATTTTTAACGCAGGCTGCAGTGCCGGAGACGGACACCGGATTGCTTGTGAAGCCATCCAGTGTTTTGCATTGGCTCCTATGAGGAGCGTTTCCTGGTCCGGTTTTGAGCTTTTTGAAAGCTCAAAACCGGTTCAGGATTCTATAATCAAAACGCAGATGTGACCCTGGCCAAACTGAAAGTTGTAAAGGATTTCAACCTACTCGGATCAATGATCACTCAAGATGCAGCGACAACACCGGACGTCAATAGGAGAAAAGCTATGGGCAAATCAACAATGAAGTCACCGGACAAGGTCTTCACATCTAGGAACATTTCACTGGTGATGAAGACACGGCTCGTACATAGTCTGGTCTGTTCTGTAGGAACATTTCACTGGTGATGAAGACACGGCTCGTACATAGTCTGGTCTGTTCTGTAGTAACACATGGAGGTGACACCTGGATGATAAAGGAACAAGACAGAAGAAGAAGCAACGCCTTCATAATGTGGAGCTGGAGAAGGATGTTATCAATACCCTGGATGGGAAGAAGAGGAAACACATCAATACTGGAACAAATCAAGCGAGCAAGGATCACCAAGCTATGACTCGTCTACACATCATATGAAGACAGCAATCACTGGGGAAGGACATTCTAGTAAGAAAAATAGAAAGTAAAAGGCAAATAGGAAGACCAGCAACCGAATGGCTTGATACAATCAAGATAACGGCAGAGAAGACCCTGAAGGACCTATCTAGGCTTAAGGCCCTGTCTCACATAACGACCGCTGCAGCAATCCCGACAGCGATAACGACCTGCCAGGATCGCTGGAGCGCCATTACCTGGTCACTGGGGAGCTGTCAAACAGGCAGATCTCCCCAGCGATCAGGGGCATGGGAGCCACCTCCCACATCGCTGAAGGCAATGTCAGCGTCCTCCCTGCCTTAGCGCTGCCTGTAAGCAGGAAGGACACTGGTAACTATGATAAACAGTGGGTATCCAGGCAGCGCGCGATGCGTAGATACCCGCTGTTTATCATATTTACCAAAGTGTTACAACGATCTCTCTAACGATGTCGTTATGTGAAACAGGGCCTTTAGAGAAGACCCTGATAGAACTATCTAGGCTTGGAGAAGACCCGGGTAGACCTGTCTAGGCTTGGAGAAGACCCTGGTAGACCCATCTAAGCTTAGGCGGCCGTCACACGCACAGATATCTTTAGCGATATTGTAAGCGATCACGTGCACGCGCAATCGCTTACAATATCGCTCACATCGCTGGTGAGGTGTCACACAGGCAGACTCACCAGCGATGTCGAGCCGCGATCTCGCTGGTAACTATGGTACACATCGGGTAACTAGGGCCGCGCGGCGCTTAGTAACCCGACGTGTACCATAGTTACCATCTCCCAGCATAGGCTCTGCCGCTGGGAGATCGTTCATCGTGGTGTTATACACCACGATGAAGGAGATCGTGGCATCGTTCATCGCTAGATCTGAGCTCCGGAGCTCAGATCAGCGATGTCACGATCAAGCGATTTCACATCGTGAATCGCTTGATTACATGCATCGATTTTAAGCCCGATATCGCTTAAGCGATCAAAAAGGAGATCGCTTCAACGATATCGGGCAAGAAATCTGTGCGTGTGACGGCCGCCTTAGAGAAGATCCGGGTAGACTTATCTAGGCTTAAACAAGACCCTTGTAGACCTATCTAGGCTTGGAGAAAACCCTGGTAGACCTATCTTGGCTTGAAGAAGACCCTGGTGGACCTACCTAGGTTGGAGGAGACCCTGGTGGATCTATTTAGGCTTTACAAGATCGATCTTCCTATAGATCGTTCATCCATCAAGTCACCATGGCTCGAGATCAAGCTGAAGGCTGTTAAATAATTAAATTGTATATTTCAGCTAGAGGGAAATTAAACTAATTAATAGAAATGAGGTAGACAGATAGATAGATATATAGATAGATAGAAAATACATAGAATTATACAACATGGTTTAAACTGAACTGTCATTTTAAAGAATTGAATGAACAGTACGACGTCAGAGATGCCGTGATCTGCCCGGGTGGCACAATATTCACATATAGAGCTCTTTTAATCTAACTCTCTTTACAAGTTTTCTCTCATTAAAAACAAGTAGCATCTAAAGGGACATTTAGTAAAGGGGACATGACACAGGGGAACAGCTTCACTCTCCAATTAATACAGAACAATACATTAGCATTAAAGCAAAGCATTTGTACAATTACCCCTCATTTACATCTGAATAGACATCACTTTGAAGAAAACTGACACCAATTATCATGTTTGTGTACAGATATTATACTGCATAAGTCTACAAACAAGCCGGCTTTATATGAAGATATGTGTGAGTGTGTATAGATAGTTATAGATTGTTTACAAAGTGATGCAGTGCAATATCTGTATATACAGCGGGTGAAATAAGTATTGAACACTTCACCAATTTTCTAAGCAATTATATATATATATATTTCTAAAGGTGCTATTGATATGAATTTGTCACCAGATGTCAGTAACAACCCATCTAATCCACACAGGCAAAGAAATCAACCATATCTATCAATAAATTATGTGTAATAGGCTAGGGTCACACTTAAAAATAGAATTGCGTTCACCGGTGAACGCAATTGGCTTCAGACAAGCCACAATCCCTTAACCGGATCGCTCTGGAGGTGTAATCAGCTGTTCTCAGTGTTTTAAAAGTTTTAATTTTATTATTAAATGTGTCTATACTGTCTCTAGGGGGTGCCCACGCCCCCTACAGACCTACCACCCACTCAGGTGGGCATATAATGAGGTAATATCTTATGTACAGTAGCCGGCTCCTGTCAGCTGCTGTACATTTTTATGAATGAAGCTGGCGGCTCCCCTGACAGCTGCGCATACTGATGAGCGATAAAAAGGTGTCTTATTACCAAGGTGCCACACAAGAAACATCTCATGATGGGTAAAACCAGTAAGCTGTCTCAAGACCTTCACAGCCTTCTTACTGCAAAACAAACATACTGATGACATTGGTTACAGAAGAGTTTCTAAACTATTGAAGGTTACAGTGAGCACTGTTGGGGTCATAATCAGGAAGTATAAAGAACCTCTTTTCGCTTCCCACAAGATTTCAAACAGAGGAGTTAAAAGAATTATGAGAACAGTTGCCAAAGAGCAAAGGACCATCTGTGGCAAGCTACAGAAAGACCTGGAATCAGCAGGTATGATTGTTTCAAAAAAACTATAAGTAATGCATTCCTCTTTACTACCTGTATGCACACTCCTGTATGCACGCTCCTGTATGCACGCTCCTGTATGCACGCTCCTGTATGCACACTCCTGTATGCACGCTCCTTAATGCACACTCCTGTATGCACACTCCTGTATGCACGCTCCTGTATGCACACTCCTGTATGCACGCTCCTTAATGCACACTCCTGTATGCACACTCCTGTATGCACGCTCCTGTATGCACGCTCCTGTATGCACACTCCTGTATGCACGCTCCTTAATGCACACTCCTGTATGCACACTCCTTAATGCACGCTCCTGTATGCACACTCCTGTATGCACGCTCCTGTATGCACGCTCCTGTATGCACACTCCTGTATGCACGCTCCTGTATGCATACTCCTGTATGCACGCTCCTGTATGCACACTCCTTAATGCACACTCCTGTATGCACGCACACCACAGAAGACTCCATTGCTGAACAAAATACAGGTTCAAGAGTGCTTAACGTTTACTCAATAATGTTACGACAAACCTGTGAAATACTGGAATATTATGACCTGGAACTCTTTGGATGCCATAATACACGCCATGTTTAGAGGCCACAATGCAAATCACCCCAAAAACACCAACAACAGTGAAGTGTGGAGGTGGGAATATACAGCACTGGCAAACGTCATATAACTAAAGGGAGGATGAATGGACAAATGTACTGAGATTCTTGATAAAAATCTGTTGCCATCTACCAGGATGATGAAGATTAATTGAGGCTGGACATTAAAGAAAGCCTGATCAGAATATTAAACTATAACCTCATTGTTAAGTAACGACCTTTATACTCATCACCATCGTGACAGCCCATTCACATAAGGAATAGAGGAATCACGACAACATGTGCACGGCACAGTCACAAATCAGAAGTATGCAGTCATAGTTAGTGACTGCAGACTTTTTATCGCAAGCCCTGTCCACTCATTTAATAACATTGGCTGTATGTTTGGGGTCATTCTTCTTCTGCAGAATACATTTGGAGCCAATGGGATATGTGGCGCCCCTGCGTCCAGGAGGCCACAAAGGGAACTGCAGCCAGGCAGGTAGGACACTTGTTGCACAACAACACCCTCACAGCCCACATAACCCACGTGTAGGAGAAGGTAGCATCCAGCCCTGAGATTAGATACTCTATGAGATTGAGGGGTGGTGGATTTGGAGGAGTGGGATGGGCACACACGTAGTCAGGTGACTTGACAGTAGAAATAGGAAGGGGGAGGAGGAAGGAGTTCAGTAGGCCGAGGTAGGCTGAGAAGCAAAGACTGAAAATCACACGTCCTGTGAGTGTAAGGCCTAGGAGCGCAGAATCTGTACCGAGCCAGTGCGAGCCGGAGGAGAGAGAAAGCACGTCAGAAACTGATACCACCAGGAGTGTGAGAGGACTGAGAGGCAGTGGCGCACCCAGAAATTTCCCAAGGTAGGGGTCCAAGAAACACACACCGGCCCTGAAAGGGGGGTGTCACCCCCCAGCGGGGTTCTGAGGGGCAAAGCCCCCGGTGGGGGGGTTTGGGGGAGCGAAGCCCCCCTAAAAGCCAAGCGATTTTTGTAAATTTGAATACCTAATTAATGCTTAATACTGCACGAAAACGGTCTTATTTGTTGTGCCTCTATGGTAGGAATTACATTGCGTAGTAATTAATTTTTTTCTAAAACACATCTCTTCAGAGCGGCCTATCACGCTCCCTAATCAGTTATTCAGACATAGGTTATCCTCAACTTCCCTGAACATAACTGTTTAACTCCATCAGACCGAAAAGCTCTACACAGACCGGCTGTAGGCCACTTTACTCTGCTCTCATCTATTCCACAACCTCAAAATGGCTGAACCAGGATTGTAAATAAACCCCTGTACTTTGTGTCACCCCCACTTTATTGTACATTGTAAGCTCTTGCAAGCAGGGTTGTCATTATTTTTTGCTTTTTAATTATGGTGATTTCCAAAACTGTTTCTCATGACTGTTTGTATATGAATCTGATTTGTTAAGCGCTCCGGAAAATGTTGGTGCTATATAAAGATTATTATTATCATTAGTACATATATAAATCACTAGGACCACCATTTGTACTTGAATCTGAGCACCAGGAGCACCATCAGTACATGGTACACCAATTGTAAAGTCAGGTCAGCCCCTTGTATTGCATATATCTCCAACTGCCAGTATGTCCTTAACAATGGTAAGAAGATACTGGGAGTTGTTGTTATCATTCATCTGACTGCAGACCGTACAGGAGCCACAGCACTGATGAGACACAGCAGGATCACAAAGAAACATTTACATCCAGGTACCTTATAGGTCACATCTTCCCTGATTAGTCATTATCTTTCATTTCTTCATCTTGTGCAGACACCATGATGACTCTTCATGTCTTTACAGACTTCCATCTTCTCTGCTCTTCTGCAGCACATCCCGACACAGCGCCCTTAAAAATAAGAGAGTCATTATAATGTTGCCAAAATAAATTTATATGCCCTACACTGAGCCCATGAATAAATAATTGCCCTCAATGTGTTCTCTGCACAAATAAGGACCCCCACAGAGTCCCTCTCCTGGTACATGCCCTTCACACAGCTCTTTCCATATAAGGACCCCCACAGAGTCCCTCTCCTGGTACATGCCCTCCACACTGTCCCTCTCCTGGTACATGCCCTCCACACTGCTCTTTTCATAAAAGGCCCTTTCACACTGCCCCCAAACCTATACTGCCCAGTCTTTATATTATGCCCCTCATCACACCCCCCTCCTCGGTATACTATCCTTTCCTTGCTGTCAGGACTGTGGAGTTGGTAGTAAAATGGAGCAACTCCGACTCCTGCAATATATAATGAATTGGGTACAGTAGAATCTATCTAAATATCTTGATTATTGTATCAACATAATGATTAAAGCCTGATGTTCCCATTGTACAATAAATTTATCACTTAAACATGAGCCGTGTATGAGGAAGTCTGAGTCGTGGAGTCAGAGTAAGGGAAATTGAGGAGTTGGAGTCGGTGGTTTGGCTTACCAACTCCAGAGTCCTGCTTACTGTATACTCACACAGTCCCCCAAGCAGTCCCCTCTCTCTTCTACCCCATACTGTCTCCTCACATATTTACCTGCTCACTCTGACATGTTGACAGTGGCCCCTGCCCACCCCCCAGATATGCCCCCCACATACACAAATTTTATAAAAAAAATGCATACAATTTTATATACGCAATGCAGACATGCAAACATACATTATACAGAACTGTACACATACAGTACAAAGACAAGCCTACAGCCAATGAAAACGCAAAGGTCATTATCTCATAAAATTCAAGTAGGGAGGATGAAGGGATAAAAAAAACACGCTGCTGTATTCCACGAGACATCAAAGGGGGAATATAATATTGATTTATTTATGAACGCATTAGAGGGTTCCCTGGCCCCTTCCTCAGGACAAATCAATATCATATTGTCATGTGGAGGAGCCCTGAAACGCTTTGACTAATAAATCAATATTATATAAACCCTTAAATGTCTGGTGGAATACGGCAGCACAGTGTTTAACCTTTCATCCTCCCTACTTTAAATTTCTGAGATAATGACCTTTGGGTTTTCATTCAACAACATTAACGGAATAAACACATGAAATAAATCCCTCTGTGTGTAATGACTCTATATATATGTGTGTCACTTTATGTATTGAATTACTGAAATAGTCACTTTTTGCTGGTATTCTAATTCATTGAGATGCACCTGCATCAGTGCACCCTCTTTATATATTCATATTCATAAACATGCACCCCGCAGTGCACCCAGCAATGCACACATGCACCCAATCATGCACTCAGCCATGCACCCAGCCATGCACACATGTACCCAGTCATACACCCAGCCATGCACACATGCACTCAGCCATGCACACATGAACCCAGCCATGAACATATACACGCGGTCATGCACCCAGACATGCACACACACAGCCCCACACTCAGTCATGCCCAAATGCACTCTGCCATGGACACATGCACCCGGCCATGAACACATGCACCCGGCCATGAACACATGCACCCGGCCATGAACACATGCACCCGGCCATGAACACATGCACCCGGCCATGAACACAGACACGCGCACACACACAGCCCTGTGCTCAGTCATGCACTAATGCACTCAGCCATGGACACATGCACCCAGCCATGAACACATGCACCCAGTCATGCACCCAAACATGTACCCACACAGCCCTGTGCTCAGTAATGCACAAATGCACTCAGCCATGGATACATACACCCAGCCATGCACCCAGACACGTACACACACAGCCCTGCGCTCAGTCATGTACTTATGCACTTAGCCATGATCACATGCACCTGGTCATGCACCCAGACACGCGCTCACACACACACACACACACAGCCCTGCGCTCAGTCATGCACTAATGCACTCAGCCATGGACACATGCACCTGGTCATGCACCCAGACACGCACGCGCACACACACACACACACACACACACACACAGCCCTGCGCTCAGTCATGCACTAATGCACTCAGCCATGGACACATGCACCTGGTCATGCACCCAGACATGCGCGCGTGCGCACACACACACAGCCCTGCGCTCAGTCATGCACTAATGCACTCAGCCATGGACACATGCACCTGGTCATGCACCCAGACACACGCGCACACACACACAGCCCTGCGCTCAGTCATGCACTAATGCACTCAGCCATGGACACATGCACCTGGTCATGCACCCAGACATGCACACACACAGCCTCACACTCAGTCATGCACAAATGCACTCAGCCATGGACACATGAACACAGCCATGCACACACATGCACACAGCGATCCACCCAGGCATGCACACAGCGATCCACCCAGGCATGCACACATACAGCCATGCACACAGCGATCCACCCAGGCATGCACACACACAGCCATGCACACAGCGATCCACCCAGGCATGCACACATACAGCCATGCACACAGCGATCCACCCAGGCATGCACACACACAGCCATGCACACAGCGATCCACCCAGGCATGCACACACACAGCCATGCACACACATGCACACAGCGATCCACCCAGGCATGCACACACACCGCCATGAACACATCACATGTACTCAGCCATAAAGACAAATCAGGGCTACTTTTATGTAGAGGAGAAACAGACATTCTCACCTTCCCCCGACTTGTCTGCCGTTGATCTCTTCTCCAGCAGGCTGCAGGCATGTGAGGAGGGCTGGATGACATCACAGCTTTGCAGACTGGCCTCGCACAGAGCTCGGTTTGTGAATAGTGACACTGCCGGCCCAGCACATAAACAGAGGTGCAGATAGTGCTGGCCGGCAGAATAACAAGCAGGACTTGCTGCAGCCATGAACAGCTGCTGGAGGGCGCTTGGCTTGCAAGCAGGGACCGGCCCACACAACCAGCAGCCAGCTTCACAGAATGGCACCTCTCTTCAAATGCTCCGCTCTGGAGGGTTAGAGGCGTGTCACGTACAACTACGTAAGCACGCCTCTGGACCCGGAAGCAGCTGAGTTGGAGGTAAATCACCCGGCTTCAGCCGCCGGGTGCATTCTTGAATCACTGGCGGCCGCAACCCGAAAATAGCTGTGGCCAGCGGCCCTGAAGCTGAGTGGCCCCCCCAGCTTCTCAGGGTTGTCCAAGGGGGGGTCCAGACACGTAGGTCCCCCCCCTTGGGTGCGCCACTGCTGAGAGGGACGGTGATACCGGGCCCTAAAGGACAGCCGAGACGACCAGACTGCAGGCAGAGAAGTCCCTCCTATGATACCGAGAGACGCAGAGAGAAAGGAGCCTGGTAGAGCCTCACATTTGAGGACTGCTGGAGGCTGGGCTAAAGTAGAGTGTCGGCTCTAGAGGGAACCGTAGTTTACCCGGCATTCCCAGATACCGACGGAGGACCACAGCTACACGTTAGGGTCCCTACCCCAAAGGACAGGCAGCTCAGTGACAAACTGAAGGACCCACAGGGGTCCGAGTCACCGCCATACTGTCCAGTGTCGCACAACACGAAGTAAAGCTGAGAACGTTAATAGCCCGGAAAGGACACAGAGACTGTGTGGGGGGTCAGAGAGAGAGAGAGGCCTGGCTGCAGGGAGCAAAGGGAACCCGGAGAGGGAGAGTGTGCCCATGTATTAAGAACTGAACTTGAACTTTGTAAGAACTGTAACTGTGCTGTAAAGTGACTTGAAGAACTGAGAGTAAACACGGAAAACCCTGGAACTGCTTCCCTTGTGTTTCTGCATGAAAGTGATTCTCTCCATACAGGATACAGCCTGTCAGCACCAGCCAGGAAGAGAGATCCCTGCAGCGTCTGCAAAGTAAGTCTGCTACACACTCCACAATAGACTTAACCCTTACTGCCCCGGGGAACCCAGTTCTACCCACTGGAACTATTACACCTAAGCTGCTATCCCATCATCCCCGGAGGTTCTGCAGCAGCAGCGGCCCCATCACTGGCCGCATATAGTGGGTGGCGTCACGACTGACAACCCCTGTAAATATCCCCTTTTATTGCCTAGCATGGGACACGGTCCGGACCAGGACCACCCGTGACTTCCCCCGTAGCAGACCGGTCCGGCACCGAGTACCCCCGTCCCAGTGGGCCCGACAGATGCATTCCTGATGGTATTACATGATGGCTAATTATCTGCCAGTATCTCAAGAGCATTGAGGGCACCATTACTCCTGACCAAATCCCCAACCTTATTTAATGAAATGCAGCCCCAAGCTTGCAGAACCCTCCACCGTTCTTCACTGTTCCTATAGACACTCATTATTCCACTCTCCAGACCTTAGGTGAACAAACGTCCTTCTGGTACAGCCAAATATTTCACATTTTGACTAATCAGTCCTGATCACCTGCGGCCATTTTTTTGCACCCTGGTTGCTATGTTCTTGTGTGTAGTTGAGGTGCTTGGCCTTGTTTCCATGTAGCAGGTATGGATTTTGGTATTATTTCTTCCATAAAGACCACTTCTGAACAGACATCCCTGAATAGTAGACCGGTGTAGCTGCATCCCCCTGTTTACTTCCAGTTCTGAGTTGATGGCACTGCTGGACATCTTCTGATTTCAAAGGAAAGTAAGAATGATGTGTCTTTCATCTGCTGCATTAAAGTGATCCTGACCCCATAACACCACCCCACATCCCCTTCTTACCTACCCCTGCAGCTTGGTATCCTGATGCCATCCATCCCTGGTTCTCCATACACCGTGCTGGCGATCGGAGGTTTACCACGCACATGGGGGCGTGCATAATTACCGTCAAGGCGGGGGAGAGCGGCACACAGCCCAGCCTGTTGCGGCTTCCTCGATACTAGGAAGCCGCAGTAATGATATAATAAAATAGTGATTTATAAAGATCGCCAGCACGGTGTGTGTGAAACATCTGCAGGAGTAGGTCTACGCCACCCTGGTTGTGGCCAGTGAAGTCAATTTGTCCCTTCATCCCTTCATCATGTCCAGATGGCAGCAAGAACCTCTTTGGTTTGCTGTTTGTACAAGGCCTCCCCAACTGCAGCCATGATTGCCAAACAAAAGAGAGGGCAGGAAAACAAGATGGGGAAAGGGGTGTAACTGCTATACATATGTAATGTTCCAGACAGGGGCACACCTACCATGGTGACTTGAACTGTCTGCCTCAAGCCGAGACCCCTGCTGGTAGACATAGGGACAGCATCCGCGGGGGTGCCCTGTGGTAGTGCGGCCCCTGCAGATGCCGCTCCTGCTGCTAATGTCCAGAGCACAGAGTACAGTGGTGGGATACTATTGAGCACTATGTGATGTGCATAGTAATATAGGAGGACTTTGGGGGTGTATTATAGTATATGGTGGAATTTGGGGTACATTATACTATATGATGGACTTTGTGGGGGTGCATTATACTATATGTAGGACTATGGGAGGTACATCTCTATATATAATTGCGAGTTGGCTCATCCACTTCCGTCTGGATGTCCGCCTATGTCACATCCGGCAGTGCCATATTTCCACACCCATCACTATGACAGCTGCTGCTCCCATGCCCGGTGAGTCCCTGCCGGATCACCCCCGCCCAGTCCCCGCAGTCCCCCCCACTAACCCCATGCCGCACTCCCCCACCGCCAATGATAAGCTGGGATCGACTTACAGGGCCTGAGGTGAAGTCATGATCATGGGCGGAGCCAGGTCACATGATCATGATGTCACCACAGAATCTTAAGCAGAATGGATGGGGGAGAAGAAGGCAGCAGTAGGTAATGCAGCTGCAGCCCAGACTGACCCCACACCACACTGACCCTGCACCACACTAATCCTGCACCACACTGACCCCGCACCACACTCACCCCGCACCATACTGACCCTGCACCACACTGCCCCGCACCACACTGACCCCACACCACACTGAACCCCCACCACACTGACCCCGCACCACACTGCCCCGCACCACACTAACCCCCCACCACACTGACCCCGCACCACACTGACCCCACACCACACTAACCCCACACCACACTGACCCCCCACCACACTGACCCCACACCACACTAACCCCACACCACACTGACCCCCAACCGCACTGATCCCCCCACCACACCGACCCCACAGCACACTGACCCCACACCACACTGACATCACACCACACTGACTCTGCACCACACTGACCCCACACCATACTGACCCCACACTCTCATCACACCACACTGACCCCGCACCACACAGACACCACACTGACCCCACACCACACTGACCCCACACCACACTGACCCCACACCACACTGACCCCACACCACACTAACCCCACACCACACTGACCCCCCAACACACTGATCCCCCCACCACACCGACCCCGCACCACACTGACCCCACACCACACTGACCCCACACCACACTGACCCCACACCACACTGACCCCACACCACACTAACCCCACACCACACTGACCCCACACCACACTAACCCCACACCACACTGACCCCCCAACACACTGATCCCCCCACCACACCGACCCCGCAGCACACTGACCCCACACCACACTGACATCACACCACACTGACTCTGCACCACACTGACCCACACCATACTGTCCCCACACTCTCATCACACCACACTGACCCGCACCACACAGACACCACACTGACCCCGCACCACAGTCAGCCCGCACCCCACTCAGCCCCAGCACTCACTCTGCCCCTGCACTCACTCAGCCTACACTCACCCTACACTCACTCAACCCACACCATGGTAAACCCACACTCAACATGCACTCAGTCAGCCTGCAGTGACTTAGCTCACACTCACTCAACCAGCACAAACTCAGTCTGCACTCAGCCCACACTCGCCCGCACCAACATATTCTACGGCGCTTCACAATACAGAGGTTCATGCTTAAGCAATCATAAGAAACAGTTATCAGAAAATACAATATAATACAAAAACAACACAATACAATATAAAGCATAATACAATACTATAATTAGAGCAAAATAATGACAGCCCTGCTCATAAGAGCTTACAATCTAACAATGAGGTGGGGGTGACACAAAGTACAGGTTTTTATTTACAATGATGGTATAGTCTACTTGAGGAGATGGGGAACAGTTAGGAGCAGTATATGTGGCTACCAACCATTATTTGTGGTCAATTTGAGACTGGTGGAGCTGATAGGCTATGTCTAGATGACTTTTACTAGGGATAATGATAGGCCACCCTAAAAAGATGTGTTTTTTAGGGATCGCCTGAAACTATGTAAGTTATGAATACATCTAATTTCTTGAGGTAGAGCATTCCAGAGAATTGGTGCAGCTTGGGAGAAGTCTTGGAGCCGGGAGTGGGAGGTTGGGATTAATGTAGAAGTGAGTCTAAAGTCACTTCCAGAGCGAAGAGGACGGGTGGGGTGATAGACAGAGATGAGGGAGGAGATGTAGGGAGGTGATGCACTGTGAAGGGCTTTGTGGGTGAGAACAAGCAGTTTGAATTGGATCTTATAGTGCATAGGCAGCCAGTGCAATGACTGGCATAGAGCAGAAGCGTGTATTATACTATATGGAGGACCGTGGAGTGCATTATACTATATGGAGGACTATGGGGGTGCATTATACTATATGGAAGGTTGTGGGGGTACAGTACACTATATGGAGGACTGCGGGGGTGCATTATTCTACATGGAGTAATTTGGGGGTGCAATTTAATATGTGGAGGACAATGGGGGTGCATCATGGAGCTAATTATACTATATGGTACCCACAATAATACAGTATTTGGAGGTCTCTGTGGGGGCAATCTAATTCTTGGAGGGCTATGGCTAGGTTCGTTTTTTATTTTCTTGTGGTTCTTGGTACACACATTGGCCAATGTCCGTTTGCTCATCAGCCGCGACAAGGCGACCCCAGGTCTGATGAGTCCTACCGCTGACATCCCTGCCCTCCTTGTCCTCCCTATCCCACTTTCCAGATTCTCCATTTGTTATACACAGAACAGAAAAAACTGCACAGCACTCACAGACATAATGTGAACTGGTGCCAGCAGGGACACTGGGTCAAACAACTAGAAAAAATTTCTCTGCAGCACTCAGCTACTACCAATGTGCACACATGCTAACAAGCGGTATATATTTGAGGAAAAATGTAAAAACATACGTTTTTTTCAAACAACTCAAAAATTTTATTTTTTTATTTCTGGGGTTCTTAGTACACACATTGGCCAATGTCCGTTTGCTCATCAGCCGCCACAAGGCGACCCCAGGTCTGATGACTCCTAACGCTGACATCCCTGCCCTCCTTTTGTCTTAGGTAGTCTTAGGTTGAGATGGTCTCCACCCACTTAAGAGTGGGATAGGGAGGAAAAGGAGGACAGGGATGTCGGCGTTAGGACTCATCAGACCTGGGGTCGCCTTGTCGCGGCTGATGAGCAAACGGACATTGGCCAATGTGTGTACCAAGAACCACAAGAAAATAAAAAAATAAGATTTTTGAGTTTTTTGAAAAAAACGTAAGTTTTTAAATTTTTTCCTCAAATATATACCGCTTGTTAGCATGTTTGCACATTGGTAGTGGCTGAGTGCTGCAGAGAATTTTTTTCTAGTTGTTTGACCCAGAATCCCTGCTGGCACCAGTTCACATTGTGTCTGTGAGGGCTGTGCAGTTTTTTCTGTGATAGATAGATAGATAGATAGATAGATAGATAGATAGATAGATAGATAGATGAATAGCATAGA
This sequence comes from Allobates femoralis, assembly GCA_033576535.1. NCBI lineage: Eukaryota > Metazoa > Chordata > Amphibia > Anura > Aromobatidae > Allobates > Allobates femoralis. Next base: position 33,123,720 of record JARQOC010000005.1, read on the forward strand.
TAGAAATATAGATGGTAGAAAACCATAAACAGTGTCCTTCCCCTGTCTCCCCGCTCTGTCTGCTGCTTCTTGCTGCTCCTGGCCAATGGCCGATTCATGAGTATAATGGGCGGCACTTTTCTAGCCTCTATATTCCTATCTTTCCTATCTCTTACTATCCTATTCATCTATTGTAAATGCAGCATAACGCAATGCTGCAGATTTGCCAGATTTGCACAAACCTGTAGCATTGCGTTATATTGCATTTGTGTTTTAACGGACTGAAAAATGCTGCTGTCATCGTTGGCCAGTTAATTTCAACAAATACATACTTGCACGCACATGCCTATTTTAGCATGCGTTCGTATGCGTTTGTTCAATACAAGTCTATGGATATGTTAATGTACAGCACAAACGCAATGTGAACCTAGCTTATGAGTAAGTCTTTATACTTTATGGAGGGGTATTTGAGGGCTGTATTGGGGGCCATTATACAGTGTTAAGAGGTTTTGGGGCTCTAATACTGTATGTTGATCCATTATACTGCATGGAGGACTGAACTCGGATCATAGTTGGGGATCATACTGTGCTGGGGTAGTTGAAGAGGGTACAGTAGGGTCATTATACTGTACGTGTGGAGGAATGCACTGTGGGGGATCATACAGTGTTTGGGGGCACTTTTGTTGGCATCACACCTTATGGGGCAAATGAAAGATGAATCTAGGGGCTTCAATAGGAAGAAAATTACTTTGTAAGGGCTGAAAAGTTGTGAGATATGTATGTATCTGTGTGACCCAGCCAAATATTCTTATTTTTGACAGGGGGGGCTCAATTAGAACTTCTGCTATGGGACCCCATGATTTGTTTGTACGCCCCTGGCGCAGGATGCATTGTCCCTCTGTTGCAGGAGTGATTAACCATGACTTACCCGCCATGTCCAGTGCTGCCCCTCGGTACATACAGGCATCCAGCCATGTTTCTCCCGAGTAACATAGTAACATAGTAACATAGTAACATAGTTTTTAAGGTTGAAGGAAGACTTTAAGTCCACCTAGTTCACCCCATAGCCTAACATGTTGATCCAGAGGAAGGCAAAACCCCATGTGGCAACACTAAGCTCCACATTGGGGAAGGATTCCTTCCTGACTCCAGATACGGCAATCAGACTAGATCCCTGGATCAACGCCCTATCAAAGACTCTAGTATATATAACCGGTAATATTATAGTTTTTAAGAAAGGCATCCAGGCCCTTCTTAAATGTTAGTAGTGACTCCCTCATTACACCATCATGTGGCAGAGAGTTCCATAGTGTCACTGCTCTTACAGTAAAGAATCCGCGTCTGTGATTATGATTAAACCTTCTTTCCTCCAGACGTAGAGGATGCCCCCTTGTCCCAGTCTCAGGCCTAAGAGTAAAGAGATCATTAGAAAGGCCTCTGTACTGTCCCCTCATATATTTATACATTATTATAAGATCACCCCTAAGCCTTCGTTTTTCCAAGCTAAATAACCCCAAGTTTAATAACCTGTCTTGGTATTGCAGACCCCTCAGTCCTCTAATAACCTGTCTTCGTATTGTAGACCCCTCAGTCCTCTAATAACCTGTCTTGGTATTGCAGACCCCTCAGTCCTCTAATAACCTGTCTTGGTATTGCAGACCCCTTAGTCCTCTAATAACTTTTGTCGCTCTTCTCTGGACCCGCTCTAGTTCAGCTATGTCTTTCTTATACACCGGAGACCAGAATTGTACACCGTATTCTAAGTGTGGTCGCACTAGTGACTTGTATAGAGGTAAAATTATGTTCTCCTCATGAGCATCTATGCCTCTTTTAATGCATCCCATTATTTTATTTCCCTTTGCAGCAGCTGCCTGACACTGGCCACTAAATGTGAGTTTGTCATCTACCCATACACCCAGGTCTTTTTCAGTGACAGTTTTGCCCAGTGTTTTACAATTAAGCACATAATTATACCTTTTGTTTCCTCTGCCCAAGTGCATGACTTTACATTTATCCCCATTAAAGCTCATTTGCCATTTAGCAGCCCAAGCTTCTAGTTTACATAAATCCTCCTGTAATATAAAATTGTCCTCCTCTGTATTGATTACTCTGCAGAGTTTAGTGTCATCCGCAAATATTGAGATTCTACTCTGTATGCCCCCTACAAGGTCATTAATAAATATTTAAATAGAAGCGGGCCCAACACTGACCCCTGTGGTACCCCACTGTTAACTGTGACCCATTCTGAGTGTGTTCCATTAATAACCACCCTTTGTTTCCTATCACTAAGCCAGTTCTTAACCCACTTACACAAATTTTCCCCTATCCCCATTGCCCTCATTTTATGTATCAACCTTTTGTGTGGCACCGTATCAAAAGCTTTTGAAAAGTCCATATACACCACATCCACTGCATTTCCTTGGTCCAGTCCAGAACTTACTTCTTCATAGAAGCTTATTAGATTAGTTTGACAGGAACGGTCCCTCGTAAAACCATGTTGATAATGGGTCATGAGGTTATTTTTCTTCAGATATTCCAGTATAGCATCTCTTAGAAAACCCTCTAGGATTTTACCCACAGTAGAGGTTAAGCTTACTGGCCTATAATTTCCAAGTTCAGTTTTTGTCCCCTTTTTGAATATTGGCACCACATTTGCTATACGCCAGTCCTGTGGTACAGACCCTGTTATTATGGAATCTTTAAATATTAAAAATAATGGTCTATCTATGACAGTACTTAATTCCTGCAGCACTCTGGGGTGTATCCCATCCGGGCCCGGGGATTTGTCAATTTTAGTGATTTTTAGACGATGCCGTACTTCCTCTTGGGTTAAGCAGGTGACATTTAATTGAGAATTTTTGTTATCACTGATCATATTGTCTGTCATGGGATTTTCTTGTGTAAATACTGTTGAAAAAAAGTAATTTAGCATATTGGCTTTTTCCTCATCCTCATCCACCATTTCACCCAGACTATTTTTAAAGGGGCCAACACCATCAATTTTTAGTTTCTTACTATTTATGTAGTTAAAAAATATTTTGGGATTCTTTTTACTTTCTCTGGCAATGAGTCTCTCTGTCTCAATCTTTGCTGCCTTGATTTGCTTTTTACAAAAGTGATGGTTTGTCAGTAGCGCTCGTCCCCCCTCTCTCTCCAACATACCGTACTCAACTCAATTGGAAGGCCCCTGCTATTATCTCTGGATAGCCCCATGTCTGGTGCTTGTGATTGGCTGATCATTTTGGAAGAAGGAGTTGTGGTCTGTTGGGGAAGACGCACCACTTTACCAGCTTAGTGCAGTGGCTGCTTGTTAATGTTTAGACTGCAGGTCGTTATATGTGATGTGTGGACGATGCTGCATGGTGACATGTCTGACTATAATCCTTCTTCCAGATTCTTTAGTGTGGTTCTTGTATGTGCGTGTGATGTCGCTGACATCCTTGTGGATATCATTTCTACAGGATTGATATAGATCAGCATGGACCAGAATTATTTTTGCCGACCAGGAAAATGTACTAGCCGGGGGGGGGGGGGGGGGGGGGGGGGTGGTTATGCTGTTTTGAAGTTTGCCTCATGCAGCACAGAGGCTAGGTTCACCCTTGGTTCCCGATGTAATTAATTGCTGAGTTTGGAGAGGACTGTGCAAGTTTTCAGTAACAGGAATGATTGCTCAAATCAGATCACTAATGCTCTACAATGCCTGTACTTGCCACCAATATGCCATGGAGACAGCTTGTGAGATCAAGCAGATATCCCACCACTGTCACCAATATGTCACAAACAGTACTCCACTAGCTCTGATCGTCAGGACCGACAGCGGCTTTCATTAAAGTGCTGATGGGTGCTTTCACAGTGAACATATACTACATACATAACTGATTCCAACGCATGGAATATATGTATATATTTCAGTATGGTCACTGCCAAGTTCCTCAATAATTGAAGAAAAACTAGCTGCCACCACCAATCACTGGGGAACAATTTGAAAAAAGTTTTCTGTTGAGTTAGGTTTTTGAGCTGATTTACACTAAAATTGGCATGCTGATTCCAAAAATGTAGTCAGTTTTTTTCTAGCACTTCAAGTTTTTCCTCCACAACTTACCTGCCAGAGAAGCACAATTGCACTGATATCTGTAATAAGGCTTGTTATCTGATTACAATTCGACTCATATAGAGCTACATGGCAACTTGTAAGAGTAGTCACAACTGAGACATGCCTATTTCTTATATATTTCATTTTTTGTTCATATTTGTACTATTTAAAAAAAAAAAAAACACTTTTTAGGTACAGTAGTTTACATATTTTTGAGAAGACAAAAATCCTATAGTTCAAAAACTTGACGTGATAGAGAAAAACTGAGATAATTTCTGGATTCAGCATCCAAAAATTAGTTAAGAACAGTTGTCTGACCTAACTCCTAAAAAATTGTGTTCCCCAGTGTTATTTATACAGGCACATTGGACACCTGTCCCTGGAAACATTTGGCTTTGCGAGGAATCAGGACTCAGGGATGCACTTATAGAGCAAGAAGAAGCTATAACATTTCATATATTTAATCGGAAAAGTAGGCAGTGTCTATAAAACTATACAAAAGGTATTACAAAGGAGAACAAAACAATACAGTATATACAGTTACATAAATATAAAAGAGATAAACAAAAGAAAAGTACTAAACCTAATGCCACGAAAATAGCTAAGAACTATGGAGGAAAGAACTCCAATAAAACTTGGAACTATCACACACAACAGTGTATCTTCCAGCATTGAAAAGAGGCATCAACTCAAATTCTGTGTTTATTAGAGGACCGTCACTCCCACATACCTCCAATTGGTGACCTCAGATGGGACTGGTTATAGAATGTAGCTCCAGTCCCTAGAAAAGTATGATATCCCTAATTTTCATGATATCTTCATCCTTGGATTTTAGTGCCATGTTTCCTATCATGATTTTAGCTATTCATAGATAGGAAATATGACATATGCAAACCCATTTATATTAATACCAATATTAATTTGAAGCTGATGCTAAGGCTGCACATATATATAAAAATATGAATGCTATCCTACTTGGGATCACAATGCCAAAAATGTGACTCCCATTTCTGTCGGATCCATGTTTTTCACAAAAATCCAAATATTCATAACTTGGCTCAGGCTCCGGTCCATCCACTGTTAGTTCTTTAATGTTCGGAAGATTTTTGTCACTTCTCAAGCTCTGCTTACACAGCACCCAGGTTTTGTGTTTGTTTTACTGCAGATTTACCAGTTCATTTACCTGTCCACACCAAGGGGTCCTGGCTGGACAGCGACCACATATTGAGTGCTAGCTTTTGTTTCATTTCAAAATTGTTAGCCCTGTTTTAGTAGACTGATCCTCTTTCTCCATTACATTATGACAGTGGGCCACCTCCTTAAGCTGTTTATTAGTCCCAGTGGCAGGGAAATGATGATTTGCAGAGCCCATCCCCATTATCTGATATTAGGAATTAACTCCATTTTTAGTATAAAGCAGATTTACTCTGCTGTTCTCTGGTGAATCTCTGACTTGCCTGTAGTTTTTAGCACTATTAAAATATCTGTCAAATACCAGACACGCTATATTATTAGAATGCATTTCGAGACTCGTAATTGTTTAATGGCCCGAAATGATAGAATTTTGACATATGTCACAAAACATAGTTTAGATGTACTGTATATAGTGACAGAATGAAAAGTTTTGGAATTTCAGCAGTAGTCAGTGCCAGAATAAATTTGCGTTAAATTCTTTGAGTGTACACAGATGAAATAGGTCGCCCTAAAATTGTCTTTTTAATGGGCACAAAATAATGGCGGAATTATTTACCCTCAGACCCCTGGAATTCCACGTGTCAAGGGCGCCAATGCACTCACCGCTCATGTTCCTCGCTCGTCCCGCCTCCTGCTGCATCTGCCAGCCCCTGGGGCCCACGCATGCGTTATGGGGCTCTCAGGGGTGTGTTTAGGGTATGGCCAACTACTTCCTTGTCTTAAAGGGCCAGCATACGTTAACAGGAAGTATACAGAGTATTTAAGGCATCCTCCCCTATTGAGGGGTGCCTGTACAATGTGTCTTAGGCAGCTTTTACATCAGCGTTGTTTGAATTTCGCGGGAGATCCGGCAGTTTGACGCATCTGTAGCCTTACCGGGACACTTGCAGCAAGCCTGTGTTCAGCCCCATTCATTCCCTATGGGACTTTCGGTCATGTGAGGCAAGTGTGTTTTGCACTTGCGGTGAGTCAAAAAAACGCTGCTAGCAGTGTTTTTTTTTTTGCACTGCTGCCAGTGCCGGATTTGCCGGACTGTGGCAAAACCACACTTGCTGCACATGACTGCAAGTCCCATAGGGAATGAATGGGGCTTGCTGCAAGTGGGTCTCTATGCGGCAGATGTGGCAAAACTGCCGAATCTGTCGCAATTAAAAAAAATCCCTTGTGTGAAAGCAGCCTTAGTTAGTTCTTTCTTTAGCTAGTTGTCAGGTCCACTATATCTTGAAACCGTCCACTGAGTAGGGCAGAGAAATATTGTTTTCAGCTCCCCCACTGTCCAGATTGAGGCATGGAGCGGCTCCAGGGGTGGTGCAAGGAATGGAGTTCAGCAATCCAGGTAAATCCAATTGAGCAAGGAGTTTTCCAGCAAACACGTCCTCAGAAATATATAAAAAAGTCAATCTTTATCTGGTAACTCATTAAAACCAAGGATTTACCAAATAAAGATGGACTTTTAATATATTATGAGGACGTGTTTGCTGGTAAACTCCTTGCTCAATTGATTATTAAGCCGTACCTGTGCTCCTATTCCATCCAGTATTACCACTGTGTCTACCTGGACCTGTAAGTGCCTGCTCATACCTTCCTGTTTCTACCTAACCCACTGTGCCTGTCAGTACCTGCCAGTGATTGCTAGCATCTACCTTACTTGCTGTGCTTACCTGATGGTGCCTGTTTGTGCTCGCCTGACTTCCACTCTGGTCCTCCTACCTGCACCTCTGCCTGTCTTTGTACCTCGACCTCTGGCACCAGCTCTCGAGGTACGGAGATCCCTTGGCGCTGCCCTTGGCAGCTACCTACAAGTGCAAGCCTATCCTTTCCATCTGAGGCTCTAGTGGAGACTCAGTAGCCACTTAGGTACACTCTTCCAGGTCAGAGATAGGTGCGTTGGTCTACTGGGTTCACTTTTCTCCGTCACGCACCTTGACGAGCATGACAACCAGCTCTGCAAAGTTTACTTTAGATGGATAACACTTCAATTTTGTACCCATTTTTTAAAATCTTTCAGGAGAAATGGTAGTTTCACACAAAGATGTCCTTTTTTTTGTTGTAAAACACGCCTTGGATATGCCATATCCCTTCACCTATGACCCATGAATAAGCAAGACACCGGGGGCTAAGACTGAGCACAGAAAACTCGGGAGATTCGCAAACTCTTCCAAGAGTCGGGGAACTATCACTTATTGTCTATTAAATGGGTTGTATCCATTCAAGAAATCTTGTCTGGCGATATTAAAAAAACACAACACTCTAAAATCATCACCCACCGGTCCACCATTGAGTCTCCACTAATGTATCCGATGTATAGCAGTGCAACAGTGAGTGCAGAGGCTCCGAAAGGGGTGTTCTATCTACTCCGGCAGAGCTCACTGATTGACACTGATTGACTATGGCAATCCCAGACACCGAAAGTAGCAGTGAAGACTCACTGGTTGACCAGGAGATGGTACAGTTTGTTTATTTCATACCATACTGCCCTGGGAAATGAAGCTTTCCTTAAAAGGGACAATCCCATTAACCTCCCATGTATTCCAGGAGTTCTAAATTACCAATTGTGACCAAACAAATTTATGTGTATCATCTTTTGCCCACCTCACACATCTTCCTTACCCAATCTATCTATCACAATAAATGACATCACACTTTGCCCTATACCGGAAATCCGCTGCCTTGGAGTAACCCTTGACTCTGCCTTGTCCTTTAAACCACTTTTCCAAACTCTTGCCCCCTCTTACCACCACCAACAGAAAAATCTTTCCAGAATCCTTCCTTTCCTCAACCCCTAATCTACTAAAATATTAGTGCATGCCCTGATCCTCTTCTGCCTTGACTACTGCAACCTCCTCCTCTGTGGCCTCCCTCCTAACACTTGCACCTCTCTAGTCTGTCCTTAACTATGCTGCCCGACTAATCCACCTCTCTCCTCGCTGCTCTTCCACTTCTCCCCTCTGCAAATCCCTCCACTGGTTCCCAATTCCCCAAGGTATACAATTCAAACTATTAACCTTGACTTACCAAGCGTTCTACAATCTGCCTCCCACATATATCTCCCAACATCATCCAACTTGTAATCTTCGATCCTAAGACATCCTTCTTTCCTCCACACTTGTATGTTGCTCATCCCACCGCCTGCAAGACTTCACCCGAGCATCCCCCATCCTCTGGAATTCTGCACCTCAAAACGTCTGACTGTCCCCCACACTCAGAACTTTCAAGTGGAACCTGAAATTCCATCTCTTCAGAAAAGCTTACATCCTGGAATGACCCTACAGCCACAGGAGTTGGCACTCTACCATCACCAGACACGGTGTTCCATCACCACTGGAGCTGGTGCTCCACTATCACAGAGCTGACGGTTCACCACCACCACAGCTGGCACTCCACTACCACTGGAGTTGGCACTCCACTACCACTAGAGCTGGTGCTCCACCACCATTGGAGCTAGAGCTCAACCATTGGAGTCGGTGCTCCACTACCAGTGGTGCTGGCCCTCCACCACCACCGAAGCTGGTGCTCCACCACCATCAGACATGGTGCTCCACCACCACTGGAGCCAGTGCCCCACTACCACCTGATGTGGTGCTTCAATACCACCTGACTTGGTGCTCCACCACCACCTGACCTGGTGCTTAAACACCATTGGAGCCAGCGATCCACTACCATTGGAGCTGACCCAACCTACTGTCTCCCTCCCCGTTATCCCATAGAATGTAAGCCCACAAGGGCAGGGTCCTCTTCCCTCTGTACCAGTCTGTCACTGTTAGTTTGTTCACTATGTTTTTCACTTGTTTTTTATGTAATCTTTCTCATGTACAGCATGTTCATTGAGGTACACACCATGATAACAAACAGCACAGTGACTACTTTTCATGCTTTAAGCAAACTGACTGATAGCAAGTTTGTAGTCATCTGTGATATTAATTACAGGAAACCCCTTAGTTTAACATTAAAGAAAAATTATTTTCAATTTTTTCATTGTGGACCATCTTCATTTTCATTAGTTTTTTTCTCTTTTTTCTCATAAACCTCAATTCAAAAGGAATGTCAGATTCTCATTAGTTGACATTTAGTAAATTTAAATTTACTTTTGTCAGTTTGAAGTTATTTCCATGACTATTGCAAGTGTTTTTATTTTAACATGATGGTGCCAACAATTTTGTCCATGTGAGTATAGCATTAAGAATTTTAGATTTATTATTATTTATTATTATAGCGCCATTTATTCTGTGGCGCTTTACATGTGAAAAGGGGCATCCATAAACAAGTACAATAAACATCAACAATACAAGACATAAACTGGTACAAGAGGAGAGGTGAGGATATAGTAGATGAAGAGAGAGGACCCTGCCTAAGAGAGTTCACAGTCTACAAAGCATGACTGAGGATATATTAGGTGAGGAGAGAGGATCCTACCCACGAGGGCTCACAGTCTACAAGGGATGGATGAGGATATCGTAGGTGAGGAGAGAGGACCCTGCCCGTGAGGGCTCACAGTCTACATGGGATGGGTGGGGATACAGTAGGTGAAGGGAGAGGACCCTGCCTGCAAGGACTCACAGTCTACAAGGGATGGGTGAGGATGCAGTAGGTAAGGGGAGAGGACTGAGTCCATGAGGGCTCACAATCTACAAGGGTTAGATGAGGATACAGTATGTGAGGAGAGAGGACTGTGTGCCATGAGGGCTCACAGTCTACAAGGGATGGGTAAGGATACAGCTGATGAGGAGAGAGGATCCTGCCCACGTGGGCTCACAGTCTACAAGAATGGGTGAGGATACAGTAGATGAGGAGAATGGACCTTGCCCATGAGGGCTCAATCTACAAGGATTGGATGAGGATAAAGTAAGGTGAGGAGACAGAACCCTGCCAGCGAGGGCTCACAGTCTACAAGGGATGGGTGAGAATACAGTATGTGAGGAGAGAGGACCCTGCCCACAGGGGCTCACAGTCTACAAGGCATGGATGAGGATACAGTAGGTGAAGGGAGAGGACCCTGCCTGCAAGGACTCACAGTCTACAAGGGATGGGTGAGGATGCAGTAGGTAAGGGGAGAGGACTGAGTCCATGAGGGCTCACAATCTACAAGGGTTAGATGAGGATACAGTATGTGAGGAGAGAGGACTGTGTGCCATGAGGGCTCACAGTCTACAAGGGATGGGTAAGGATACAGTATGTGAGGAGAAAGAACACTGCCCACAGGGGCTCACAGTCTACAAGGCATGAATGAGGATATAGTAGATGAGGAGAGAGGAACCTGCCAGCAAGGGATCACAGTCTACAAGGGATGGGTGAGGATACAGTAGGTAAGGACAGAGGACCGTGCCTTCAAGGATTTACAGTCTACAAGGGATGGGTGAAGATTCAGGAGGTGAGGTTAGAGGACCCTGGGTCGACAGTCTACAAGGGATGGGTGAGGATACACTAGGTGAGAAGACTCTGTCCATGAGGGCTGACAGTCTAAAAGGGATAGGTGAGGATACAGTAGGTGAGGGGAGAGGACCCTGCCCACAAGGGCTCAGTCTACAAAGGATGGGTGATGATATATGGCGCCCCCATGGTCCTATTGCCACAATGGTGTTACCTCCCTCACAGGGGGTGATATCATGCTTGGAAGCAGGAGGAGATACCCCCAAAAAGGTAAATCTCCTGCTTGCACACACAAAGCCTGATCCCTGACCTAAAGGGGGAGCTCTACACCCTAGCTTTCGGGGAGCTGCCTTTTTCCGACTAGAGGGAGGGGTTAGAGAGTGTGAGAGGGAAGGAGAAGCGAGCGAAACCAGCAGAGTTGAAGTAGGAGTTGTAATGAGAAGGTCCTGGGAGCAGAGCTGTTGAAGAGCTCACCCATGCAGCGCAGCAGAGGACGCCAGAGTCCTAGGTTGTACGGGCACTGCACGTTCCAGCAACCAAATCTGGAGAACAGGAGACTGCAAGTTTCTTGGCCGCATGCAGGGACCCAACAGCACAATGGTATAACGAGAGCTCAGATCTGCAACCAAGACTGCAGGACCCGTTATAGGTTCGCACCATCTGCCAGTCTGGAGCTTAGAGCAAAAGTGGCGGAAAGGGGCCATATATGTTAGCTCACAGGCAATGGGACCCAAAACTGAGACACGCAGCAGGCAGGCCTCCAAACCCACCTGGCGAGGTGGACTCCGATTGCTTCCAGACTGACCGGGCCCTCTTGGACCTTGTGACCAGTGCCCCCGGACTCAGCAACTTTCTCTGCAGTAAAGGTAACAGAACTGCATTCGGCGTGTCTGTCTGCTTCTTCTGCGCCTCCCTGCAGTTGTACTACGACAACTATCACTGCTGCAGCCCTGCTCTCTGCACCCTTCTTTAACCCCCACCATCCTCCATATAAACTTCCTCAATCTCTGGGGGCCCGCTTCACCTGTGGGAAGTGTTCCATCGCAGCTGCTACACCACCTAACCCCAGGGCTCATACAGCAGCACTGGTCACCCCTGACCAGGCACCACAGGTGGCGTCTCGTAAAGACTATAAATCCCCTGTAAATACCCCTTCATCTGCTTGGCCAGGGCCACATAGCTAGGCCATTACCACCATGACCTCCCTGAAAGACTGCTGACCTGGCTACAGAGTACTCCCGGCACTTACTGCCACTGCAGATACAGTAGGTGAGGTGAGAGTACCCTGCTTGTGAAGGCTCACAGTCTACAAGGGATGGATGAGGATACAGTAGGTGAAGAGAGAGGACCCTGATCATGAGGTCTCACAGTCTACAAGGGATGAATGAGGATACAGTAGGTGAAGAGAGAGGACCCTGCCCGCGAGGGCTCACAGTCAACAAGATATGGGTGAGGATACAGTAAGAGAGGGTAGAGTTGGTCGTGTGGTGGTGTAGTAGACTGAGGGTCACTGCAGGTTGTAGGCTTGTCAGAAGAGATGGGTCTTCAGGTTCCTTCTGCAGGTTTCCACAGTAAGAATTTTAGAATGTAATTTTTAATTTTTACAATCCTTTTGCAATCTTCACACTCATTAGAAAAAAAACAAAAGATGTGTTGCTGTCATCCATTTCCAAATAAGTTAATTCTTTAAAATTCAAAAATCAGTGTCAGCCTTGTTGCATAATCCTGATTTTAAGATAAGTCCAGCTATAAAGTGAAATACTGTATGTAGCTCGTAAGGCTGTGTATTCAGTTCCCGTCCACCCAGTGTAACTGTTACTTGCAGCTTGTAGTGAGCATTGTGAGATTTCAACAGCAGGGAGGAGGAACCATGAGGAGCTGTCATTCAGGCTAGATTGAAGTATCAGATTGGTGAAGGTACAACCCCCTTCACCCATAATTATCAGCATTCTGATGTTAACACAATTCTTCCTAAGGCTGGTTTTACACTACAAGTTTTTGGAATCGGGGGGAATGCAGGTAAAAACTGCATAATTTCGTATTCCCCCAGAATTGTTTGTTATGATGCAACTGGATACACCCGCACAGGTATTATCATTGATATGTCTCACAGATAAGTGATAATACCGTTGTGTGAGCATTCCCCATTGCATCCGGTTGATTACCTTTTTTAGCTGGATCCAGTGGAAATTGGCATACCCCCTAGTGGGGGGTGTCATTTAAAACTGGGTTCCGGACATGCTCAGTTAAAAAACCCAGATTTGGCATCTGGATCCAGCTTCCGCCAGATCTGGGTTCCATAGAGCACTATTGTAATTTAACTTGCATTGTCCCGGATCCGGGTGTTCTCGGTTTTGAAACCGACACCAGAATCGCTACAAAATGTGTTTTTTGTTTCAGTCAAAAAACTGTGGACACCCAAATCAGGTGGGAAACGTAAACAACTACATGCACACGCAAGTTCCTGGTTTACACTTACATACACTGCTGCCGGTTTTTGCAATAACCCCGCTACCCTAACGCACGTTTCGGCATTTCTTCACTATTTTAAGTTAGTATGAGCATATTTTATTTTTATTAAATTCTGAATAAAATCCATTGTAATAGGCTTCTTATACTCTTGTTCAGTTTCTTTTCCATCTATCTTTGTAATTTAAGGTTTTGGGGATTGAAATCGTGACGCCACCAGTAATGTTCAGTTATTGATGGCCGATGTTGCGGTGCGGGACCTCTGAGGATGATGGAATCGCAGCTAAGGTGGTATCACTACCCACAGGTGGAGCAGTTCCCAGGGCAACCGGTATAGTCTATGGTGGTGGTAAGCCGTTGAGGTGCAGGCCCTCTTCTTTCCTTCCTCAGACCCTCTCCGATGGGTCCCTCGCTCTTGCTGCTCTCTATTCTGGGATGATCTCCAGCTCCAGTCCCCAGGACGTCTGACACTTCCTCCTTCTCCCTAGCATTCTCCCTAATGTTCTCCCTAACCCCTCCCTCAGGCCAGAATTTATAGGGAAGTTCCCCTGAACCTGGGTCTCGAGCTCCCCCTTCAGGCATGGAGTCAGGAAAAGTGTAGCATGCTGTGGGTTTACCTGATATGAATACCCCTTCTTGCTTCCAAGCACGACATCACTCCCCGAGAGAGGCAATGCCATTGTGATATCCGGACTATGGTGTGCAACACATATCCTTATAGTGTGAAGTTATGGCAACCTGGCGGTGTCAGTCCCCTGACATGACAAGGACAATGCATCCTGCCATGAGAATATCTCATATTTATGGGCTCTGTTGAAATATAGTTTAATTTAGCAGAAACCCCTGTTTAGTTGTTTTTTTTAAACTGAAGTGTGTGTCTGTCAATGAAGCACAACCGTGCTAATTAAATGCCCCCCTCCCTTGTTGTAACTTTGACAGCTTTAAATCAGGACTAACGCCGCTATCCTGCCTGCAGCTAATCAGTTATGCCCGTCCTCTGGAACGTCCTGGATTGTAGACCTTTCCCTCCAAGCTCATGAGTTTCCAGGTCAATACATTGATTGCTCCGATATTGACTTGTTTTGTAAGCTTTTATCTCACTGTAGCCCACCCATCACCTCTGCACGAGCAAGCTGGCTCCACAAGGTTAACGGCCAATATCACCACCGCTGGAGACTGGTATGTGTAGCCGGGAAAGCTCTCTATGCTTGTTTAATGTATATTTATGTTCTTTTCATTGATTTACTTATTCCTATTGCATGATCTTATTTTTGTTATTTTTAATAAATGAGACCGACAGCAGATGGAAATATATTCTAAAACTACTGAAGTACCTCATTTTACCTTTTCTTGAATTTGAGTAAGGATTCCAAAATGTAGATCAAGATTAAGGTGAAAGGAGTTGTCCGCTACTTGTGTGGCGCCCAGGAGGCCACAAAGGGAACTGCAGCCAGGCAGGTAGGACGACAGTTGAACATCAACACCCTCACTGCCCACGCAACCCATGTACAGTAGATGGCAGCATCCAGCTGGAGGAGAGAGAAAACCCGTCCGAAGCCAGATCCCCAGGAGTGTGAGAGGACAGAGAGGGACGGTGATACCCGGGCCCTAGAGTTACAGCCGAGACGACAGACTGCAGGCGGAGTAGCCCTCCTATGACACTGGAAGACACAGTAGAGAGAGCATGGTAGAGCCTCACACAGGAGGACTGCTGGAGGCTGGGCTGAGTAGAGTGTCGGCTCAAGAGGAGACCGTAGTTTTACCCGGCATCCCCAGACGGAGGACCACAGCTACACGTTAGAGTCCCTACCCCAAAGGACAGGCAGCTCAGTGACAAACAGGAGGACCCACAGGGGCCCGAGTCATCGCCATACTGTCCGGAGACGCACACCAAGCAAACACAGAGCGTTAACAGCCCGGAAAGGATACGGAGACAGAGTGAGGGGTCACAGAGAGAGACCTAGCTGCAGAGAGTAAAGGGAACCCCGGAGGGGAAAGTGTGCCCGTGTACCGAGACTTGTAAGAACTGTAACTGAAGTGTAAACTGTACTGAAGAGCTTTGAGAGTAAACACTGAGACCATGAATCTGCCTCACTTGTCTGTTTCTATCTGCGTACCATTCCCTCCATACAGGATTATAACACCGCAACCTGCAGAGCTACAGCCTGTCAGCTCCAGCACCGAGGAAGGATTCCTGCAGCATCTGGCTAGTAAGTGAATTGCACTCAGCACCAGGCCTGCACACTACACCATCACAAAGTATTCACTGATCTCAGGGAGGCCAGTCCAAGAAAACACTGCGGGCAGCTGGCTAAAGCGCTCAACACAGTGAATTCCTAGGCGCATTGCCTCCTGGGAATTATGAATATGCAAATAAGTCTGTGGAGCCTCGGTTAGGAGTCTCAAACGCAGGACTAGCCAGATACCCTTCCCGGGAAGGACCCAGTCAAGGGTTGCTCCTTGCGGAGAACACCATAACCACCATGTTAAGTGGCCCTTTTAGTCAATATGAAGCTCTTTTGCAAGCTTAGAGATATGACAAGGGAATACCAAGACCAGGTATCCATCCACAGACAGCTGTTTCGGGGTGTTGCCCCTCATCAGTGTGGAGTAGGATTCTGGCTAGGTGGAAGCAAGGCCTGCTAGACCAACATCACAAAGTATTCACTGATCTCAGGGAGACCAGTCCAAGAAAACACTGCGGGCAGCTGGCTAAAGCGCTCAACACAGTGAATTCCTAGGCGCATTGCCTCCTGGGAATTATGAATATGCAAATAAGTCTGTGGAGCCTCGGTTAAGAGTCTCAAACACAGGATTAGCCAGATATCCTTCCAGGGAAGGACCCAGTCAAGGGGTGGCTCCTTGCGGAGAACACCATAACCACCATATTAAGTGGCCCTTTTAGTCAATATCCAGCTCTTTTGGTTTGCCAAACTGTGGAGCAAGAACTAGTTAAGTGTTGGGACTAGCCCACAATGGGAGGGGTTAATATCTAGGGAAAGTGACGGTTTCTTGTGATACTTTAGATAGGGCCGTGCTTGTGACTAGAGCAGACTTATGGTCTGGAAGATCATTAAGGCCACATGTAGCGGGTGACCTGTTCCAACAGGAGGGCAGGAGACCAGAGACACAAAGTGAGCGACTGCAGCAGGTCCTGCGATTGTGCTTCAAACAGAAGTGACTGAGCCAAAAAGGGACTAGGAAGATGGACGGCTGGAAGTCTGGCCCCAACAAGCTTATATTTTTTTCTGGTGGTAGGCTGATAGAAGCAGTGCATGAACCAACAATCCAGATAGAAGAAAAGAAGGTGTATCTAGAGATGCCCTGTAAAAGTGAATCCTTTGAGAAGATGTGTGCTTACTGTCCCATAAATATTGATGTCATTGAAATTTTGTCATTGGAAAGAAAGTCGTGGCCTCCTTGTTGGCACAAGTCAACAGTGGGTTCTGGCTAGTCAGCGCCATCGGCAGCAAGCAGCCTACACAGACGTTTCGCGCTACGACATAATCGCACACACCCAGCCAGGACCTCCTTCTTCATGTAGTGTGCCGGGTGACGTCTACATCGGCCACAACTACCATCTCCCATCTTGCTATATCATTGCTGATGGGGACTGTGCTTTGTTCCTCCCCGGATGAAGAAAAGCAGGGCAGGCATGGTACAGAGCAATGTCACTAGCATCTATTCTGGATTAGAAGCGTGCCAACGGCTCTATAATATGGAGTCATGTGGACATCGTTGGCATATGACCCGGGATGGAGCTTCATTGTTGACAGTCATTGTGCTCCACAGGTAATATATCTCAATCAGACACAGAATGAGACTAGTTCTGAAGCAAAGCAGAATGAATTACCTGGAAACCTAAAGATGATAATATCCTCATGGGAGATGAGCGTCCACTTCATCTAATTATCAGAACTAATTATGTGGTATTCCAAAGTGAACGGATTAGAGTTCCATGCTGCAGCCACACAGTTAATAACGGGTTATTGAATAATACCATATTATACCGAATGGATCAGTAAAGTAATCTGACTTGATTGGCAACGATGACGGTGAGAGGGGAATGCATAACGAGGTGGAGACGATTAAACTGGTCATTAAGTATTCCCCACCAGTGCTGCTTGTGTGTTAATTCCTACCTGTCTAGAGAATAGATTGACTTACGGAAATGTATGGGAACACTGATCTGCGTGCTGCTGCTATGTGACTGCTGTCGTTATAACCATGGTAAACAGCCTAGTATCATCATCCTGAGGAATATTACTTAATATCAGGTTTCTTATGTTTCTGTAAGTAACTTTTTTTGCATTTACAAGTCAACATCAAGGGATGATACTAACGTGTTACAGTCCAACCACATTCCTTCAAGAACTGTGTTGGGAGCCACTAGGAACTTATTGTTAGGTGTAGTACCATTGAGCCAACAACATGATGTTACGCAACTGGTTATTATTATTCCTAAAAGTTTTTATTTATTTAACAGCCTTCAGCTCGATCTCGAACCATTATGATTTGGTGGATCTGTACCGAAGATTGATCTTGTGCAACTAGATAGGTCCACCAGAGTACTCTCCAAGCCAAAATAGGTCCACTGGGGTATTTTCCAAGCCTAGATAAGTCCATCAAAGTTATCTCTAAGCCTAGATAGGTCAAGGTCTTCTCCAAGCCTAGATAGGTCCACCAGAATATTCTCCAAGCCTAAATAGGTCCACCAGGGTATTCTCTGCCATTAGCTTTGTCATGTCAATCCATCGGGTTGCTGGTCTTCATCTACGCCTTGTTTCTTTTATGCTTCCTACCATGATGTCCTTCTCCAGTAATTTCTCACTTCGTATGATGTGTAGACAAGTCGTATCTTGGTGATCCTTCCTTCCAGTGACATGTCTGGCTTGATTTGTTCCAGTATTGATGTGTTTGTTCTTCTTGTCATCCAGGGTATTGATAACATTCTTCTCCAGCTCCACATGTTGAAGGTGTTGATTCTTCTTCTGTCTTGTTCCTTTATCATCCAGGTGTCACTTTCATATATTACTACAGAATAGATCAGACTATGTACGAGCCGTGTCTTCATCACCAGTGAAATGTTCCTACAGAACAGACCAGACTATGTACGAGCCGTGCCTTCATCACCAGTGAAATGTTCCTTGATGTGAAGACCTCGTCCAGTGACTTCATTGTTGATTTTTCCTTAGCTATTGTATTGACTTCTGGTGTCATTGCTGCATCTTGAGTGATCATTGATCTGAGTAGGGTGAAGTCCTTTACAACCTATATTTCGTTGCCGTCCATCTCAAGTGTTTCGGTTGTTCCTAGCAGTAGTCAGTACCTTTGTCTTTGTGTTGAGTAGCAGTTCCATGTTCCAGCTTTTCATCTTGACACTCCGTAATACGTCCTTTATTCCATCTAGGCTTGTTGCTATCAGTATTATATTGTCTGTGTATCTTAGATTGTTGATGATTCTTCCACCAATTTTGATTTCTTCTTCTCTTTTGCCAAGTCCACCCTTCCTGTAAATAGCTTCTGCATATAAACTGCATAGAAATGGTGATCGGATGCCGCCTTGTCTGACGCCTCGCTCTACATTGAACCATGCTGTGTCACTGTATTCCATTCAGTCTGCTGCTACTTCATTGATGGAAAGACTTTTAGGGTAAGTTCACATTACCCGGCGGGTTGGTCGGCGGCGGCTGGGCGGGACCCGCCAGGAAGCTCCGGCGCCGTCCACCGGCTTCCTGGCAGGTATGTGTGGGCGGTATCCGGCGGCTGCCCAGCGGGTTCTCGGCGGCGATTCTGCAGCGGCTGGAAGCAGCACATGATTCTGCTTGCAGCCGCTGCAGAACCGCCGGTTTTTAGAACATGGTCATTCTTTGCTAACCCGCTGGGAAACCTGCGGGTTAGCAACGGATGACGCTGGGTAACCGCCGGTGTGTGCACAGCCTTGGGCTGTTTACATTAGTTTTAATGTTAATCCAAACGCCGGTTTGGATTAACATAAATTAACATAAAACTAATGTAAACAAAACGGCGGTTTACACAGGTAAACCGCCGAAAACCCGGCCAGTGTGCACTTACCCTTAGTGTAATGGATTTAATTATAAAATTCTTGGTGGTCTATGTCCATAATGGTACAGGATGATACATGTTAATAGAGGGAAAAACACAAAGTCATCTCACCCTTGTAGTAAATGCTTCAGAGGATCCACAGCCATCGCCCGGAGCTGCCCTGGTCTGGGCAGAAAATCCAAGACAGAAGAAGAAAATCTCCAGCGTCCAATTGAGTGATATACGCAAGTATAAAACGTAGTTTATTTTATTATAATAAAAAGTGATCGTGCAGCATGTTGTACTGAGAGATACTGCAAAAATACTCATACCCTACGCATTCCGGCAGGTTAGCCCTATACGTGGTGTGAGGTATGGGGGAATAGTCACGGCAGCACAATAGTAGAAAAACAGCAATCACTTCTTTATAAAAGATCCACTGGTTTATTATCCAGTCTTCATAAACCATAGAGGTAACTTAGACATAGGCCTGATCTTCAGGCAATAACATAATAATGTCCATAATATAAAGTCTGTGGGCTTTAATTGCACATGATTGCAGTTTGGCTCTGCTCCGTCAGAGCTGCACCCTTCCAAGCTCTGCAGACAATCTGCTGCACTGCTCCCAGCACACAGGGTGCACACCTGCTTCAGCCACAGGGCCCTAAACTGGGAGCACACCCCATCCTGCACTCCAGGTTTAAAACATATTCCTGGACATGGGCAAGCATGTTAGAAGACCCAGAGTGGAGGGAGAATCCATCCCACCCATTTCTACAGATTCTCCCGAATAAAGGCCCATATCTGGTTTTCCTTAAAACCTAAGTCACATAACATGACCCAGTTCACACTCCTTTATTTCTGTGTTGTACTCACAGCAGGGGCGTATCTAGGGGGGTGCAGCCGGACCTTTTGCCCCGGGCGCAACTCAGCGGGGGGCGCTGGCGGCACCCCCCCCTCACCGCTGCGGCTGGATGCTCTGTGCCCTGAATATCTCAACATTCTCCCAGAAGTGGCGTTGTGCAGACAGCGGCCGCCGGAACTCGCTGCTATGGTTACGGACTGGCCCTCTGGAGCCTCCGTAGGTGAAGTAGCGCCGGGACGCTTAATATGAGAGCGGGAGAGCCGGTGAGTTTGTGACTATTAATAGTCCCGGAGCTGACGAGGGACAAACTGCTGCTTGGTGGGAAGCCGAGGTAGGGGGCTCGAGTGTGACCGTGTCCAGGGCTGCGTCAGTGACTGCTGTGCCTGGCTAAGGGTGCTTTCACATCTGCGTTTTTCGTAATTCGCGGCAGATGCGGTGAAAAAACCGCATCTGCCGCGTTTACCGCATAACCGTTCCACTTGCGGCGCGGTTGCGGTTTTTTCTATGCAATGTATAGGGGGACTTGCGGCAGGTGCGGCAAGTGCGGTTTTGCACTTGCGGCAGGTGCGGCCGCGAAAAAAACCGCAGTAAGCCGCGGTTTTTTTCGCGGCCGCACCTGCCGCAAGTGCAAAACCGCACTTGCCGCACCTGCCGCAAGTCCCCCTATACATTGCATAGAAAAAACCGCAACCGCGCCGCAAGTGGAACGGTTATGCGGTAAACGCGGCAGATGCGGTTTTTTCACTGCATCTGCCGCGAATTACGAAAAACGCAGATGTGAAAGCACCCTAACACGTGGGGCAATACTCTGCTGCACGGGCTGACTGCACCCCCCCCCAACCAAGGCTGCAATAGGGGCGGCGGGGCTGAAACCTGACAGCACAACCCCCCCCCCTCCCCGATCCTCACCTACTTTGGGGGGGCGCCATCATAGATCCTTGCCCCGGTCGCCATCAAACCTAGTTACGGCGCTGACTCACAGTACCTACTGTGAGTACAGCACACTCCAGTGAGTCTTATTGGGTTTCAGAGCACATTCTGGGGTACACATAACGACCTTCATATATGACACCGGTCACTGCCTCACAGTGGATATAGGAATAAATGTTAACAGGAATATTTATAGAGGACCAGGATAGTAATGTAGTCAATGGGTTCAGCCTTGTTGGTCTATGGCTTTGAAGAGGATAGTGATATATGTGTGGTTGTGTAAGGTTGTGAATGGGTTATAATTATATGTTTATAGGGGAATGATCTGTAAATTCTCTGTTTCTTTTCATGCACAGCTAAGGTATATAGATAAAGAATAAAGTCTAGGCTAACCTTGCACGCACACAAGATGATATTATTGAAGTTTCCTTAGTTAATCATTAAAAAGTGAACCTGCCATGTGTAAAAATGCTATTAACCTGAAAGGTAAGGGATTAAATTGCAGGTACTAGGGTTTGAGACATGCCCAATACCTGGACACTGAACCCTGCTGCCATGAGTAAAAGAACTTTAATCCTGGGAGCGTTCAGATTTCAGTTACGGGGCGGAGCCAACACAGGTTCAGTCATGGGGGGCGGAGCCAGGGCAGGTTCAGTCACCGCTCAGTGTATGGAGAGCAGCAGCTATAACCGCCTCCGCACTGACCATCAGCTGCTTCTACAATTATTGTAAAATTCTGTGAAGTTTATGGGTTGAAAAGGCTCACTAAATGAGCAGATAATTAAATTATAGAGTTACTTTTTCAAATGGGGTCTTAAGTAGCTGTTTCTGTTTTTGGCAACTTAGGGGCTCTTCAAATGTAACACGGTGTCCAAATATGCTTTCGAAAAATTAAATAGCCCTGTCTGATTTCTGAATTTTACCATGTGTTCAAACATTGGCTTTTAATAATACATTGGGGAACACTGTTCAGGAAAAACTGCGCAATAACTTATCATGACCTGTGGAAGCACTACCTAGCGCAAAACAGCCGCTGTCGTCCTTTTGTCTCCGCTCCCCCTCCCTCCCTTGTGTTTGTGCACCTGATAAATAATTAAATAAAATGAAGCAAAGCCCAAAGAGTGTGAGCCATCTGAGTTCCTACACCTCTACTCACAAATTATAGGGTCCTTTTTCTCGTATTATCCTTTGTGAAGGGAGACACTCGTGATAGGTGGTGACTAAAGGAAGTAAAATTTAAAAAAATATAGATCAGGGGTTACATAGGCAAAGGAGGAGAACTGGGCGTTAGAAAACTCTAGATGTAACTCTCTCCTCACCTACTGTATTCTCACCTATCCCTTGTAGACTGTGAGCCCTCGTGGGCAGGGTCCTCTCTCTTCATCTACTGTATCCTCACCCATCCCTTGTAGACTGTGAGCCTTCGTGAGCAGGGTCCTCTCTCCTCACCTACTGTATCCTCACCTATCCCTTGTAGACTGTGAGCCCTCGTGAGCAGGGTCCTCTCTCCTCACCTACTGTATCTGTCGAGCCCACTGGGACGAGGGTACTCGGTACCGGACCATGTCTGCTGCGGGGGAAGTCACGGTTGGTCCTGGTCCGGTCCGTTTCCCGGGCCCTGGCAAATAAAAGGGGTGTATTTACAGGGGATTGTCAGTCGTGACGCCACCCACCATATGCGGCCAGTGATGGGGCCGCCGCTGCTGCAGAACCTCCGGGGACGATGGACTGGCAGCTTAGGTGTAATAGTTCCAGGGGGTAGAACTGTATTCCCCGGGGCAGTGATGGTATAGTCTATAATGGATATGAATGGTGAAGACGGGGTTAAAGGACACACACTCACGTTTGGTAGTCAAAGATGCAATTCTCCTCTGCTCCTGATGCTGCAG
>JARQOC010000005.1:33146650-33193557 GCA_033576535.1 Allobates femoralis
TGCTTGAGTGCCCTATCCAAAGTATACGTGATGGATGTTTTGGGGAGCCTTGGGTCCCTTGGTGAGTACACCGCTGGTTAGACGACTGGATTTGGCGGTGGTGGGGTGCTCCTGTAAAGCTGCTCCTCCACGCCTCCTGTTCGCATAGCAGAGCTGAACTGCTGCCAGCTTCGGTACCAGCAAACCGGCTGTATAAGGGCGCGGGGTAGTTTTGGACCCGCATGTTGATGCCCAAGTTCGGTTGGTAATGCACCGGGAATAATGGTGCCCAACCGTGGTAAAAGTGAGGAGATCGCCGGCAGAAGGTGGCCAGGGGGCTGCACCGACTGTGCAACCCCCTCTCCTAGGTTCCAGAGCTGGGAATCTGCAGAGGTCTTCTAAGTTGCTGTTACTTCTCCAGACCCGAGACTAGAACTCTCTAAGCTGGACTAAACTTTCCACTACACACTACCCTTGCACTCCGCCCACCAGGACCTTGATTGGCCCTCTATGCTAAGTGAGGCATGCAGGGTATGGATCTCTGACTTAACCACATAACTGCTGGGTCAGAGAATATTGCTGCTGCATTTATGGCTGTAATACCCTCCTGTGACGCACTTGTTGCGGGGCGCCACACTCCCCCTTGGTGAAATACGCTTGTCCCCAAGTGTCATACTACCCAACATTACAGAGAGATTTTAATATTTTTATAACAGACATGAAATTACACTTTTATTAAAGAAACAGGTAAACATTCGCTTTGATGTTGCAAGCAAAAAGAACAGGTTAACACATTGCGCAGACTCGGCGGGCGGTTGGCTGTCCTTAGTTTTAAAAGTTCAGGCTGTAGCCGCCAAGTCGCGGTGTTATTTGCAAAACAGGAAGAAGTCTCTTGGCAAAAAAATCAAACAACAAAGTCACTTATGGAGGGCAGTGTTCCGGACCCGTATAGCGAACCGCCCGTCACAGCATACATATCGCTCATAGGTTACAATGTCCTCTCTATACAAATCATGGTTTGGATGCCCTCGCGGTAGGTGCGATTCCACATCACGGCGCCCCACAAACACTTCCGTACACACTCCCTCCTCCCTTATGAATCCCCACCCGGTGGATAAGTTGAAGGTGCTCACCCGTCCGGTTTTACAGAACTCATCAGGCAATGGAGATTGGCGGCGGGCTTCGGCGCGAGCCTGCATGTTGGCGAGTAGACGAGCCTGCCACTCCTCCCTTCGGATACGACGTACTTCTTCGTCGGAGCGGTGCGGTGTGTGGATACAGTCACTACGGCGTGCTGGTTGTTGAACGGCTGGAGTCTGGTGGGCAGTCTGGATTGGAACCCGGTTGAATGGAACCGGAGAAGATGTTGCTGCGGCGGCACCCGACCAGCGTACCCTAGCAGATCGCCCGGCAGAAGGATCCTTGGTATCTCCCCAGGCAAACCCGGTGTAGAGGTCCTCAGCTGGGCTGTAGGTCTCGTCGTCATCCTCCTCGATCTCTCCCTCGATGACCACGTCGGGCTGCTCGGCTAACGGAGATGTTGGAATGGGGTCCTCTGGGTCGATGGGTGGTTGTGCTGCAAAGTTCTCTTCGAGGTTGTCTTGCAGGGCTTCCAGGCTGCCTGCCTCTTCTTCTGTAGCAGCGAGTAAAGGTGTTTCGATCCCGGTCACCAGGTAGGCCTCGGTAATTGCAGATGAGGCCTCCGGTTCAGGGGAGAAACAGGCGACAATCTCGGTAGTGGTGAAACTAGTCGCGGGTTCCGCAAGGGGAACCAGGTAAGTGTTCGGTTCTTCCTTGGAGCGAGTTACAAGCTCCAGCTCAATCACGGTTTCAGTTCCAGGCTCTGGAGCGGGATAAGCGGTGGTCTCTACCGGGATGACACAGTCTATCGGCTCTGGAGATGAGGCGGGACAAGTGGTCGGCGTGGGCGAGGCGGTGCTGAAACTCGAGATGTCGTCCAGCCCTGGAGTGGTTGTACCCTAGCGGTTCTGCTGCATCGCACGATGTAGTCTGCTGCCCAAGCTTGCGCTCCAACTGCGGATTGTCCATTCAACGGTTTCTAGGAGCCGTACCCGGCGGTCTTGCAGAGCTTCTTGCCAGAAGTCGGGGCTGCCGTTGATATTGAGGACAGCACCCGGATGGCCTATCGCTGCTCTGGCCTCGGCTTCCACTTCTTGCATCAGGTCTCTCAGTCTTAAGCTGGCCATGTTTCTTGGAGGAGCCACACCCGTCTCTACCCGGTAACTGTACTGGTGAAGAGCTGGTGAAGAACGGTCTGTCTCACACTCCCATTTCCTTGGGACTTTTGTAGTCCAATCATGGGAAAAGTCTTTGGGGTCCACCCCCATGGTTGATTCAAGCAATCAGGGCGGACAAAGAGTTTGGCGCCTTTGCCTTTAGCCCTCCCACGATGAGGGGCGGTGGCTCACCCCTGGGCTTGCACGTGGCGGATCCTCATGGCGGGGACGCCATCTTGGGCGCCATCTTGGCCCAACGGTGAAAAGGCGGGAAAAGTTCTTTTAGGGACGAACAAAGTCCAAATTGTTGAAATAAAGTCATTTTAAAGCACATGATACCCGTTAGGGAACGGGCCTGCTCGTATCCTGTTCGTGATGCCAAATTCTGACTCACCGTGGCCGGGACTCCGGTTTAGACAGGCAGTAGCTCCTTCCTCCTTGTCACGGGTGGACTGTGCCTGCCGGTAGTGGGGCCCGGTTGAGTGCAGATCAAAAGGGTTGAAGACGTCTTGCAGGAACAGATTAAGGAGTTAATTTGTCATGACGCCACCTATGAGTATTTCGGTAAGTCTTACCGACGCTGCGGGGCCTCCGGGGGATGGATAGCAGCAAGATGGAACGCTCCCCACAGGCTGAGCGGTGATCCCCGGAGGCTGGAGCTGCTTGAGATGTTGTGCGGCAGCTGCGGTTACCTTGTGTACAGACGGACGTAATCATAAGGAAGTACGGACACTGGAAGTCTCTATAACGGGTCTTTTACTGTAACCAGCAAGCAGTACATGGTATACAGTTGTAGGTAGCAGACCAGGTGGACTCAGCAGTGATAGGTGTCCCTCAGAGATCCGCGGTGTTCCTCCATTCTATCTAGGTAGGTTGCCGTTGTCGCCCAGGAATACCAGGTCGGGTACAGGGAGGCTGCTTGAGTGCCCTATCCAAAGTATACGTGATGGATGTTTTGGGGAGCCTTGGGTCCCTTGGTGAGTACACCGCTGGTTAGACGACTGGATTTGGCGGTGGTGGGCTGCTCCTGTAAAGCTGCTCCTCCACGCCTCTGGTTCGCATAGCAGAGCTGAACTGCTGCTAGCTTCAGTACCAGCAAACCGGCTGTATAAAGGCGCGGGGTAGTTTTGGACCCGCATGTTGATGCCCAAGTTCAGTTGGTAATGCACCGGGAGTAATGGTGCTCAACCGTGGTAAAAGTGAGGAGATGGCCGGCAGAAGGTGGCCAGGGGGCTGCACCAACTGTGTAACCCCCTCTCCTAGGTTGCAGAGCTGGGAATCTGCAGAGGTCTTCTAAGTTGCTGTTACTTCTCCAGACTCGAGGCTAGAACTCTCTAAGCTGGACTAAACTTCCACTACACACTACCCTTGCACTCCGCCCACCAGGACCTTGATTGGCCCTCTATGCTAAGTGAGGCATGCAGGGTATGGATCTCTGACTTAACCACATAACTGCTGGGTCAGAGAATATTGCTGCTGCATTTATGGCTGCAATACCCTCCTGTGACGCACTCGTTGCGGGGCACCACACGAGCTGATCAGCGTTGAAGCTGTTGGAACTAGTAGTAGAATTGTACAAACGTCATAAAATGCTATCTACAGAAATTCAAATAGGAGAGAAAGGAAATTAGTCTTGCATGAAATAAATTTGGTGCCTATCAAATATGCCGAAAATGGAGTAAAAGCAAACTCTTCTACTTACCTCTTCTTGACTCTCCCTATACCTGTCCCTCCTCCGCTCTCCTCCTGGGTGTGGCCCCCTCATTACCATGTAGGGCCAGTATATTGTAGTGCTCACCGGAAGACCAAAAAAGATGTCCAATGAGGAGAAGGTAAATAGGAGGACGGAACCATAGTTAATTTTTTTTATAACTTCTTCCTGGCCTAATAACATCATGACTTTGGTATGTCAACTTACCCATGACCTGGACTCTATAACTGCTGTATATACCAATCCTGTTTAATCCCCTACCCCAGACCATAATATTCAGACAATTTTGGATAAATTGGCCACAGCAGCCATTTTATTTGACAACATAAAGGGAAGAAACACTACAGTTATAAATAAATTAGTGATGTCTTCGAAGCTCAAAAAAATCTGGTGATTTCCGATAACATTGCCCCTCCTCAACTTACTCCCAGCTGTAGGATCACTAGCACAGGAGCATCGGAAATACAAGGGGAGAGGTTGTCTTCCAATAAACATTAAGGGGATCCCAACCTTCCATGGGTGGGTATTCTCTTGTCTTTCCACTTATCGTTTAGGGGAACCCGACCTTCCATGGCTGTGCCAAAATCAACAGACCACCATCCAAACACCATCCAATTAAGGGATCCATATGTAAATGTGTGGAGCCCACTGGGACGGGGTACTCGGTACCGGACCGGGGTACTGCTGGGGATATCACGGCGGTCTTGATCCGGACCGTGTCCCGGGTTCCGCAAGTGATGGGGGAAATATTTACAGGGGAGTTTGTTGTGACGCCACCCACGGGTTGTGGTCAGTGAGCGGACCACTGCTGCTGCAGAACCTCCGGGGATGATGTTTGGCAGCTGGAGATGTAACGGCTCTCTGTAGGTAGAGGCTGGTTCCCTGGGGCAGTGGTAATTAAAGTCTATAGCTGGTGCTACGGATGTTGCAGGATAGGGGTAGTAGTAGAGATGATAGCTGCTTATGAGGGAACGCAGGACTTGAGCACAAGGATCACACAAACTTACGGTTTTGAAGTTTTCCAAGTCTTTACTGCAGATGATGTTGTTAGCAGAGTACTGTCCACGGAGTCTGTACCAGGGCCGGGTTGCTCCCACCCTGTCCGGGTCCTCAGTTTCCCTCTCCTGCGCTATGTGTGTGGCCCTGCTGCCGCTTCAGCTAGGCTGCTGGCCTGTCTCACCTCACAGGTATCCCCTTTGCTAGGCAACTTGAGCCTTTCCTTTGTATTTCTGACCCCGCCTTGTTGCTTCGCTGAGGTACAGTGTAGATCTATAACCTCCACTAGTCCGGTGTTTACTGTGTTGGGTGTGTCAGTCACAGTTTCGGATCCGGTATCCGGTCTCTGCGCTCCGCCGGGGCAAGTTATGAGGTAACTCAGTCTCCCAGATGTGTTCTCCTGTTTCTCTTACTCCTTCCCTCAGACCCTGGCTAGGCCTGGAAATGGGTAGCAGGCTGTGGAGAGGCCTAAGGCAGCCCTTTACACCACCAGTCTTTCTTCCTCAGTCCTCCCCGGAACTGCACTAACTCCAACTGACTAACTGTCACTGCCACTCTGAGGTAAACATTAGCTCCTCCCACCACTCTGCTCTTCCCCACTTCCTCTGCACACCAGAATATATAGGGAAGCAGCTTTAGCTCCCCCTTCTGACCTGGAGGCGCTAGTGTAGTGTTGTGTAGTATTGTGGGTTGTGTGGGGAGTTAACCCTTTGTGGTGTTACTGTGGCACATTAACCCCTGGGGTACCACAAATGAATCCCCAATACCAATTTGTTACCAACTTTGAGGACCACACCAAAATTACAAATAACATGGAGGGAGGGTGGGCTGTGTTGTTGTCTGGGGCGCAGGAGTTAAAGGACCCCACTCTATGGTCCAGCCTATATATAACCTTAACCTACTCCCCTAAGACCACCCATAATCCACTGATCCCTACCACCAAGGTCACTCCCTAAGGTCACTGGTCACTACCCCTAAAGCTAATGTGGCGCCCCTGCAGTCTGGATGCCACAAGTGGTACTGCACGCAACACCCTGCAGTGTCATGCCTGGAGAGGGGTAAGGATCATGGAATTCCTCTGATCATTCAACACATTTGAACTCTAACCAGAGGGACACAAGAGGCCTGTTAGGGGCTGTAACAGACACTAATTGGAGGGAGGAGTTAGGATAGGGAGGGGATACGCAAGAGGAGTTAGTGAACAATCTGTAGCTGGCCTTCGGGATGTGCTACCAGGAACTAAAAGCTGCCAGATCTGTATGACTGGCAGTGAACCTGGAGGTTACTGGGTTTTATGTGAAGTAGCCACACAGTTGTAGACCTTTCCGGGACTAAGTGGCATAGAGGACTGGAGGACTGGTGGGTACAGTCGCTCGCAGAGTCCGCGCTATCTGCCTGACTGGAAGGATCCACAGAGCCGAGGAGAAGCTGGAGGAGTTACAGAGGCTAGAAGAGTGTGAACAAGCAGCAGGAAGGCCGACAACTTATTCCAGCAGGGTGGTCCCATCCCTCTCCGGACTGGCCGAGCAGCACACCAGGTTCAACACAGAATTCCTGGCTGTGCTACAAGATCTACAGTAAAGGTACACTACTGTGATCATGCCTCCTAGTCTGCTTCTGCCCCTCTCTGCACCTTCAGCTACAACAACCACCATCATCATCGCTTCACTACCACTACATTCCAGGGATCCGCTCCAGTTGAGGTGAGTGCTCCATCTACCTGCTCTACCGTCTACCCCCTGGGGACTACTACATGCAGCATTGGTCATCCCTGATCAGAAATCTTAGATGATGTCACGACAAAAACTCTTACTTCCCATATAATATCCCCCTTTTCACAAGTCAGGTCAGGGCCATGACCTCCGGGACGGCCACTGTGACTCCTGATCTGACATATCCTGGATGGTTGAGTGCCCCAGCCCCGCGACTGTGACACTAAAATCGCCTCACCTGGCCCACATGTCACTACCACCCTAAAACCATCTTTATTCACCACACACCAACCTTCGGTCTCTTGCTCAAAGCAAGTGTCATGCTGGCTTTCACTCCAACACAGTTGATGTTCCAGCCTGTCACTGTACAAAGAATAGAACAAACGAATGAGGGTTTGGGCATCAGTTATAAATCAACCTACATGGTCCAAGCATTGTGAGACTAATGAACGCAACATACACTTGTGGTCAAAAGTATTGACACCCCTGCAATTCTGTCAGATAATACTCAGTTTCTTCCTGAAAATGATTGCAATCACGAATTCTTTGGTATTATTATCTTCATTTAATTTGTCTTCAATGAAAAAACACAAAAGAATTGTCCTAAAGCCAAATTGGATATAATTCCACACCAAACATAAAAAGGGGGTGGACAAAAGTATTGACACTGTTAGAAAAATCATGTGATGCTTCTCTAATTTGTGTAATTAACAGCACCTGTAACTTACCTGTGGCACCTAACAGGTGTTGGCAATAACTAAATCACACTTGCAGCCAGTTGACATGGATTAAAGTTGACTCAACCTCTGTCCTGTGTCCTTGTGTGTACCACATTGAGCATGGAGAAAAGAAAGAAGACCAAAGAACTGTCTGAGGACTTGAGAAACCAAATTGTGAGGAAGCATGAGCAATCTCAAGGCTACAAGTCCATCTCCAAAGACCTGAATGTTCCTGTGTCTACCGTGCGCAGTGTCATCAAGAAGTTTAAAGCCCATGGCACTGTGGCTAACCTCCCTAGATGTGGACGGAAAAGAAAAATTGACGAGAGATTTCAACACAAGCAGGGGTGGACTGGCCCAGGTGGCAGAAATGGGCCGGCCGGCGGCACTTTTTTGGCTGGCGCTGTGATACAGCAGC
The DNA here is from genome assembly GCA_033576535.1 of Allobates femoralis. Taxonomy (NCBI): domain Eukaryota; kingdom Metazoa; phylum Chordata; class Amphibia; order Anura; family Aromobatidae; genus Allobates; species Allobates femoralis. The sequence continues at coordinate 33,154,423 of JARQOC010000005.1, forward strand.
AGACACGGCGGGTGACACAGTGAGTGACCGACGAAAAGGTCTGACAGCACCCCCCGCCCCTGGGACACCAAAAACGTCTGACAGCAAAACCCCCAGAACCCCCCACACCCCCACGGTCCTCACCTAAGGGCTGGAAGAACAAAACTGCCACCCGGAGATAGAGTGGCCAGCCAGCCCATGAACGCAAGATTGTGCAGATGGTGGATAAAGAACCTCGACTAACATCCAAACAAGTTCAAGCTGCCCTGCAGTCCGAGGGTACAACAGTGTCAACCCGAACTATCCGTCGGCGTCTGAATGAAAAGGGACTGTATGGTAGGAGACCCAGGAAGACCCCACTTCTTACCCCGAGGCATAAAAAAGCCAGGCTGGAGTTTGCCAAAACTTACCTGAGAAAGCCTAAAACGTTTTGGAAGAATGTTCTCTGGTCAGATGAGACAAAAGTAGAGCTTTATGGGCAAAGGCATCAACATAGAGTTTACAGGAGAAAAAAAGAGGCATTCAAAGAAAAGAACACGGTCCGTACAGTCAAACATGGCGGAGGTTCCCTGATGTTTTGGGGTTGCTTTGCTGCCTCTGGCACTGGACTGCTTGACCGTGTGCATGGCATTATGAAGTCTGAAGACTACCAACACATTGTGCAGCATAATGTAGGGCCCAGTGTGAGAAAGCTGGGTCTCCCTTGTAATGGAAATATTAATAACAATATTAATAACAAGTTGCTGCTCCTGACCAAATCAATATAGACCAAGCGCCGGCATTGAAAAGTAGTAGACACCAGACACAGTGAGTCAGATGTACACCCTTCCTTGGTCAGACCCAAGCTCCCAGTGTCTGTTTATTATAAGACATTAGCTTTTTACTCAAAAAGGGGCTCGGTCAGCCCTACTCAGATGTATTCATTGGTCCATGGGCAATAAGGGGCTCGGTTAGCCCTACTGAGATGTATTCATTGGTCCATGGGCAATAAGGGGCTCGGTCAGTCCATGGGCGGATCCATGAGGTCATCAAGGGGTGTGGTCTTGATCGAGTATGTTATTCTGTGATTGGTTCGTCTTGCCTGACCTCCAGCTTCGGTGATTGGTCCGTCTTCTTTGGACTCCATCTTGCTCTCAGCACATGGTGTGATGTGGCAGGAAATGGCAGCCATGTTTAAATCACAACTTATACAATGTAAAATAATACACTATATATATCATTTTCTCCCATGCCCTTATGTCTTAGGCTTAATGAAGTATTTTGATCTTAAGGCTCTCCTTAACAGTCCCCCCTAAATACTTTATTAACCAATCCCTACCAGAGCCTATCACATCTGCCCAATGTGCCTTCAACTCTGCCCGCCAGCTGAGAATTGATAACCATTAAAACCCCCCTTGGTACAGACTTACACAACAAACAATGATAGCTGCAATAATTTAAGATGACAAGGATAACAAAGCCTATCTAATCCAGCCATCTCTTCATTTACAGAAAGTATTGGTCCCGGGGATCTTCTACACCTGATTGTAGAAAGTTCAGTTTCTCTACGGCTGCTGTAACCTCCCTGTGGGACCTGTATTATCTGGAATATTCGTACAATTTTACAAATGCCTCATTATTTTGCTAATACCATGCCCAGGTCTATTCTATTTTGGAGCACCATTATCGATGAAGGGCCTAGTTGGTCTGCTAAACCTTGAAGGTCTTCTGTAGTATAATTGACAAATCCCGGTTAATCATAGATGTAATTTATCTGAACTATATTCTTACTTATGGCCACTAGGGGTGAGATAAAGGATTCAAAAACCTACTTTAACTTGATCTCTGGCTTCAAATACATGCGATATGAACCATTCTTATGAACAGTTGTTATGAACAATTCTTATGAACAGTTGTTATGAACAATTCTTGGTATATCAGGAGGTATATAGGATCGCGCTATCCGCGTCCTCGGGACTTTCCTACCTGCTTCACCTCAGTTCCCTACCTGGATACCCAGAATTGTATCACAACACTCATGGATGGACATTTCCGTCTCAGGGCCATATTCTACCACCAGAGATTATTTGGTAACATTTTCCCTTTACACATTAACCCGATTACCTCAAAAATAACATAAAATGAATAAAATGACGTAAAATTGCGCTTTTACGGCTACATATACAAGTTATTAGAGTAATGTCAGTTATACTCAGTGTTATCTACCCTTGAACTAATGGTTTGCTCAGGAATGTGAATGTTTCTCCCTCACTGAGTTCTCATTTATATCATGTTCCTGTAACCATTTTGCCTTAGTTTGGATTTTCCATATGTATATCAGACATAATGTGGAGTTATAAGGTCATATATGTGACAGTGTATCACTATGTGGTGTATGTCAGTGACTATCATTATCGGAGTTCATCATCTGCTGGTGGGGAGTCTCCAACAGTTGCCGCGTCCTTTTCCCTCAGTCTCCACTGAAGTTGCTGTAATTCAGAGATGCTGGATCGGCCATCTAATCTCAGCTCACGGCTCTTACTCGCATCTTTTCAGGATCACCGGTCTACTGACATGAGACCATGCGCTACTGAATCTGATTTAGGATCTGGAATTGAAGAACACATCTCTTTATCACACCCTTTAAACAATTATTTAAGGCTTGGACATCGCTGGTGATTTCATCTGTGGGAAATAAAACACAAATTCTGAAGAACATTGACTGTAATTCTCCTTACTTGAAGATAGCAACGCAGTGTTTAACCCTTTCTTAACTGGATACTCATCTCACTGATGCTAATATTGCAGCAGCTATCTATTGACCTGTAGTTCTTACCCCCCTAGGTGAGAGGCTCATCGGGTCCCATTCATTTAATATCAGACTAAACTTTATTACACACTTACTTTATAGAAATTACAACCCTGTTCAAGGTGTTGGATCGAGAATTATCTTATTTTAACTTATTTACTGAGGAGGAAAATTAAACAAAAACAAACATTTCATCTATGTGTTGCACGTCTCCTCTACCTTGCACCTTTAATGTTAATCTCCCATTCCTATTGTCCACTGTCTTATGCATGATACGTATTGCAGAAAGCTGCTGACTCCCAGATACTGTAAAATACCCTTGATGACCTCCACTATAACATATGCAGCTTTACCTCATCAGGAGCCTCATTTCTACATACCACCTTCATCGGGAGTTTCTCAGAAGTAACGTAGTTTCTGCACCGGATTCTGAAAAGAGATTACTGCAACAGGCACACCCGCATACACCTAATGTGCAGCTGTCTTTATAATCTATCTGCAATCACTGTAATGGTAGAGTGGACGAGGGGTGCACTCGTGGTTCTGCGGGGTCACTACAGATTCTCTTCCATTATATCAGTCACACATCAACCAAGGCTGGGTGTAGTCGGCCACCTGGGTACTGAACCTTGGTGCCACCCAAACCTTGTCCACTAAAACACAGGTAGCAGTTAATAACAAATGAGTCAGTTCTTGGGTTACCTGAGCCATCATTGAGAAGAGAGTCGTGGCAGAGAACGCTTACCGCCTGGTGTCTACAGACCTTCCTCAGCTGGCTCCCTGCGTTTTGCACTCCTTTCCATTCGATCACCTGTTTCTGTGGGAGTAAGAACATCAGGAGTGACAGGGGCCCCTGGTGTCAGGGTCTGCCCTGGTGTCAGGGTCTGCACTGGTGTCAGGGTCTGCCCTGGTGCCCGGGTCTGAGACTCTCGACTCTAGGCCTCTTCACAGCTTCTGGCAGCTGCACCTGTGCAGGCATTACCTCTGGCTCAATGAGCGCCAGCTCAGGTGTGAGCTGTACCTGGACTCTGCCAGGCTTATCTGAACACAGGAGAGCCTCCATACAGGCTCATACACTCTCTGCGGTCTCTGTGGGTCTTTATGTGACTCTAGGAAAGATCTGCAGATCATCTTACCCTTTGCCAGATACCCATTCCAGTGATTACAGATCCCCATCTACCTCTCATGGCGGTATGTCAAGAGGGAGTGGTTTTGCTTTATTACCTCCTGTTGTGTAATCACAGCACATCCAGTGGTAGAATCCACGAACATCTGTAAAATAACTCAAGATCTGCATTAGTAATGAGCTCATGTGGGACATGTTCATACATATTTGCTCTGTCCTCTATTTAAGACAAAGATATAAAGAAGAGACTTAAATATAAAGACGTTAATAAATTATTAAAACGTTAATAAATTATTAAAACTTCACATCTCCCCCCTTTTGGAATCCAATATCCAAAACATATCTGGATTCAAAAATTATGTTGTTAGCTGAATTTCATATTTGGAGCCTGAAAAGATCATGTAAAGGTCCCAGTCCCTAGATTATACATAACTATGAATACAATAAGGCGATGTGCACATGATGAACATTACATGTGGGGTGTAAATTTTCTGCATCAAATCTGAATTTCCCGTCAAAAAGAAAACACACGAAATCTGAAAGAACAATAAAAAAATGAGATAACGTGCAGAACACTTCTGAAGTCTCAGCAACTTCACTGGTGTCAGAATAAATGTGAAGATGTGTGACAAATTATACAGCAAAAAACACCTCACTATGTGCACAAAGCCCAAATATTATGTTATGTGTAACTTTAGTCCTGTGGGCTCGTCAACCCCCCTCCAGGTACAGGGCTCTGGCTGCTGGATTAAAAATATATCAGTGCAGAGACATGGAATAGAAATGCAAATCACCTGGAATTGATTTGCTAATTAGGTAAACCCAGCAGACTGTTTGTTTCAGTATCTACAGTATCATGAATACAAATCTACATTCATGTGAAAAAGGTGTCTTGGGGTTGAAGCAGTAAAAATGAAAAACTATTGATAATTACTTTTACCAATACCCTAAAATGAGACTATAAAAATAAAATAAAACATGAACTGGGAAAAATTAGATGTTAAAATGTAGAGGAAAAGATACAATGAAGCATGTGGCCTAGGCATTTTAGGGGGTGGGGTGGTGCCTCTCTGTGGGACTGGCCTGGTTTGCAATCAAGTCTCCCCCCCCCCATTCAGACAGTATCAACAGGTCATTTGTACTTCCTGCTGGATAGAGAGAGGTCATGGAAATTTCTCTCCGTGGAGCCATAATGATGAATCTCCACATTTTTCCCTTGGATTATCTGTGCACCGTTGGCATTTTTTATTATTTCTTTTTTTTTTTTTATCATCTCATCTTTTCTCTGAGGTATGTCACTTTGTCTCCCTTGCCAATTATATCTATATTTATTTAATCCCAATTAATACTTCATTAATATATGCATTCACATCTTTTACCTTTTCCATTTAACAATTTCTTATAGCTTTCAGCACATGGTTATATCTGACCAGCACACTGGACTTCTCTGAACAAGGGAACCTATATGTGCCTTATTTTTATTATTTATTTTTAATTACCAGTATATTCATGTAATCATTCAATCTCTCTGCATTAGCCCATCACATGTCTCTATGTGGGAAGGGGTTGAGGTGGCTACCTCTTCTTTTGTGTGTGAAACCAGCAGAGTATATTCAAAACTGGTCAGACAACTTTTAGTCCTTACACATCACTTCCTGTCTAAGTCTATTGTCCAAACATTCCTTCATTTCTTTGTCTCTAACCATGTGGCCTTCACTCGCGGGCCATCTTTGCATGGACAAAAGTAGTATATTCCCAGATTCTCAATCTGAGGCAATCCTAACCCATCTTTCCCACACATTCTCTTATACTCCTGCATTTCTGTCTTAACACTATTTAAACTCTCATTTCTCTGCTGTCTTACATTTGTTTTAGAATATCTGCTATTTACTTACATATTTTCATTTATGCTCGACAAGTCTCTCATACTTGCCATATGCTAGCATCTTTTAAGGGCACAAAAAACCAAGCACTAGTTACCACAAGGCCCATTTACCAGAGCACATGCCATCACACAAACTGGCTGACATCAGAGAGCACATGCCAACACACAAACTGGCTGACATCAGAGAGCACATGCCAACACACAAACTGGCTGACATCAGAGAGCACATGCCAACACACAAACTGGCTGACATCAGAAAGCACATGCCAACACACAAACTGGCTGACATCAGAGAGCACATGCCAACACACAAACTGGCTGACATCAGAGAGCACATGCCAACACACAAACTGGCTGACATCAGAGAGCACATGCCAACACACAAACTGGCTGCCAGAGGTATTGCCTCCCACAAAATGGCCGCCCCCAGCAGAGGTCTGAGAACCACCAACAAGATGGCCACCAACAAAAGAAACATGTGCTCCACCAACAAATTGGCCCCCCCCAACAAAGAAACATGTGCTCCAGCTTATGGTGGTGGGAATTCACATTGTACAGTTCTATAATACACATAACTTAAACTTTTGTCTTTCTTTTTCCTTTCCTCTTCTATCCAATTTTCTCTATACAAACTGTAAGAGACTCTTTCCCATGCCCCCAGCAGTATATAACAATCCATTACCTTCCAAAACACCTTGTCTCTCTTTTAACCCAATCTTCACTGCACTTCTGCCATTCCACACAACTTCATAAGCTATGTGCATCATTTAACATAACTTTTCCCTTCACGAGTCACAAGTAATGTACACAGATCTATCTTGCCATCTGAATTAGGCTTAGGGCCTTTACGACACAGCTGCATTAACTTCTCCATCTCTCTCTATATAGAATAAGATGATGGACACAAAACAAACACTTAAGACTGGGGAGATGACAAACCTGGCACAAGACCTTCACAGCCGTCTACACTTCCTATCTGTCCCTGTCTGATTTCCATGTTCTGTAGTTTACCTTGTATTAATATTATCAGGCCATGTACTGAATCACTCTAAGTAACATGGCCCTATGGGAGTCAACACTCAACCTGACTCAGCAGAGTCCCAATCAATGCCTATTTATTACTGAATCACTCTAAGTAATATTTATAGACAGATTCTCACTCAATGCTCATCTTAGACAGAGTCATCACTCAATGTCTATTTTCTCTCCAGAACTGAAAATCGTATACCACTTTGATGTATCTCACAAACAATATCTTTTCCGTCTCTAGACACTGCTCAAAAACCCTTGCTCTTTCCTACCAGTCATCTCCCCTAACACAACAAACAAATAGCAGGCAGCAGCAACTTAACATGACGGTTCTTCCGCAATCAAATGGGCAACAGCGGAGATTACCCCATCTGCCGTCTTCAGAGACCCTAAAAGACCGGACGCGGTCAGGCAATCTGCACAGGGTACCCCGAAAAACAGGTAAAGTCAACAGATTATAATAAAATCAGCAGACTTACCGTTTTTGTTAGGGAGGTGATCAGTCTCCTGGCTCGGGGTACTCAGTGCGTCCTGCCGTCTCCTTCACCGGTCATTCAAGGTTTGGGGATTCTCCAATACTGTTGCCCCACGTTGGGCGCCAAATTGTAATGGAAATATTAATAACAATATTAATAACAAGTTGCTGCTCCTGACCAAATCAATATAGACCAAGCGCCGGCATTGAAAAGTAGTAGACACCAGACACAGTGAGTCAGATGTACACCCTTCCTTGGTCAGACCCAAGCTCCCAGTGTCTGTTTATTATAAGACATTAGCTTTTTACTCAAAAAGGGGCTCGGTCAGCCCTACTCAGATGTATTCATTGGTCCATGGGCAATAAGGGGCTCGGTTAGCCCTACTGAGATGTATTCATTGGTCCATGGGCAATAAGGGGCTCGGTCAGTCCATGGGCGGATCCATGAGGTCATCAAGGGGTGTGGTCTTGATCGAGTATGTTATTCTGTGATTGGTTCGTCTTGCCTGACCTCCAGCTTCGGTGATTGGTCCGTCTTCTTTGGACTCCATCTTGCTCTCAGCACATGGTGTGATGTGGCAGGAAATGGCAGCCATGTTTAAATCACAACTTATACAATGTAAAATAATACACTATATATATCATTTTCTCCCATGCCCTTATGTCTTAGGCTTAATGAAGTATTTTGATCTTAAGGCTCTCCTTAACACCCTCAGAGGTCATGGGTCTTCCATCAGGACAATGACCCAAAACACACTTCAAAAAGCACTAGAAAATGGTGTGAGAGAAAGCACTGGAGACTTCTAAGGTGGCAGCAATGAGTCCAGACCTGAATCCCATAGAACACCTGTGGAGAGATCTAAAAATGGCAGTTTGGAGAAGGCACCCTTCAAATATCAGGGACCTGGAGCAGTTTGCCAAAGAAGAATGGTCTAAAATTCCAGCAGAGCATTGTAAGAAACTCATTGATGGTTACCGGAAGCCGTTGATCGCAGTTATTTTGGCTAAAGTTTGTGCAACCAAGTATTAGGCTGAGGGTGCCAATACTTTTGTCCGGCCCATTGTTGGAGTTTTGTGTGAAATGATCAATGTTTTGCTTTTTGCTTCATTCTCTTTTGTGTTTTTTCATTGAAGACAAATTAAATGAAGATAATAATACCAAAGAATTTGTGATTGCAATCATTTTCAGGAAGAAACTGAGTATTATCTGACAGAATTGCAGGGGTGTCAATACTTTTGGCCACAACCGTATTTCAGCTGTAAGCCAAACCCTCCCCCTCCCTCTTATCTCTTTCAGTTTCTGATTCCTGCTTACTGCCACTATTCTCCAGGGTGCCTGACAAAACTAAAAGGTGGGGGGTTGGCTTACAGCCAAAAGGCATGTTCTCAGAGGAGTAATAAAAAAAACAACAACCCCAAACAGTGATGCAGTGCTGCACACATCAATCATCTGCTGCCCTGTTTTCCAGGGGTTTTATGACACTTTTCTCTGCAATCAAACCTTGAATCATTCAAGTAAAGATATGATTGCATTCAGTATCCCAGAGCCTGTAAGACACCGACTTCACTTTATAGCCTTAAATCCTGCTGGTTGGTTCCCTTAAAGGCTATGTTCACACATTGCTTTTCTGCTGCATTTTATCTACGGCCAAAACCCGCTCTCTTTGCAGCAAGAAAGCTGCTTCCAGAAAGGCCGTTTTGCTGCATTTTTGTTACTTTTTTGGCTTCATTTTTAGTATCATTGGTCTACAGTTCATGTTCAATACAGTTAGTTTAGTTAGTCTCAAAAAGCTGCAAAAATGCAGTGGTTGCGTTTTGCACTCTCATTGCCCTCGATGGTGCAAAAATGCAGCAGTTTTCCGTTCCAGACTGAGAAAAGAAAGCAGTTGTGTGCAGGAGATTTCTGGAATCTCATAGCCCTTGCCGGTGCTGTAAAATCAGCCTTTAATTTGCAGAAAAATCATGAAAAACGTCAAGAAAACGTAATGTGTGAACATAGCCTCAGTCCTCCATTCCTCTTTGATTATTATTTTCCCCTAATTTAGGTAGGATTTTGCCTTAAAAATCTGAAACTGATTGCCGAGTGATGGGGTTATCACTGACCCGGTCGGGTGTCAGGTTAGACCTTCTTAATGAATTGATATTGGTATAGTTTATTCTCCATTTAGAGCATTTAGGCCCCAGTAAAATCAGCTTTTCCTTGCGTTTCTTCTCAGACACTTACAATTAAATAAAGTCTCCACAACGAGAGCGAAGATGAAAGTGAATTCCGAATAGAGGATTCTCGTGTCTTGAAAAGGAGACTTAGACTAGAAGCCGCGCATTAATATTCATTGCCATTATTTACATATCCCCATTCCCCAGCGGCGCTCTACATTGTCTGGCTGATTATATAGCGGGAGAGATGTGCGCGGGGGTCCTATAGAAGGACGACCCCGGATATTAATCTTGCTGCAATAATACCGGATTTGAAATGTTAATCTGGAATTTGAAAGGTGAGATAGGCGATAAATCCCTAAAGTCATCATGCCGTTCGCTTCCTGTGATGTACAATTTCCTGCTGCTGTACCGGAGCGCAGTAACTCCGCACCTAATTGCACTGATTGAATTATAATAACAGCAGGAACGTTGCAGGAGACCAGATTTCAGTTCCAGAATGTTCTTCGGATGCTCTTTTCTCCCAGATACGTTATGAAGATTCTTGTGAGTAAAAGGGGTCTTATTTTGCCTAAACAAACAGCGCCCCTTCTGTCCAAACTTTGGGAGTGTCCTCAAGTAAAGTCCAATACCAAAAACAATTCAATTCCCCTCACTCTCACGCGAGCCCGGTACTTCTCCTTCTGCCCCTGTCTTCCACTATGAACCTTTCGGATCATGTTGTTGCTCTCTGACTCTATTTGAACAAGTCAACAGAACCCAAAGACGTTGTCCAGTTCAGAGGGATATAGTCCTGCCGGGGATGTTCTCATAATTGAGCTGATTTCCATGTTCCGGTTTATTGATATTTTTAGGCTGGACCAGGGTTTGTCCGCAACAAAAAAGTACAGTGGGATGAATATAGGGGAAGAGAGGACCTGGTGATAGGGAGCCGGGGATGTGACACCTCTTGCCAGTCTCCTGCATCTCACCCTGACTGCCCTATAAGCCCTATGCGAATCCTTCCCCCCACCATGCCTAGTCCCTGTCTGTACCCAAACAAGGGCAGTACCAAAGGGACTAGACTTAATATCTCCCAGAAGATCGAAAACAATTCCCTCCAATTTCTATTTCTATTGTTCTGTATATTATAATGCATTACCGCAATACAAGATCCATTTTGCTGTTTTACCTCAGGAGAGCCAGGCCTTTAATGGTTTCTACTTGATGGCAAGAACTAGTATAGGACTTACATTAAAAAAAAGATAGTGAGTAATTGAGTTTTGGAACAGATACCGGGTCCTTCTTTCCTAGCTGTTATAACCCAACCCCATAACAGAAGGGCCATTTTGCTTTGGGTCCTGAGGTGATAGAGAGCCAAGCCCTGAATTGTTCCTATTAGATGTCAAGAACAGGGCTTAGTTAAAACAAGATGGTGAGTAATTGACTGATAAGTTTTGGAGCAGAAACTAGATCCTTCTCTTGTAGCTGTTATAACTCAACATCACTACAAAGGGCCCATTTTGCTTTGGGACCCAAGGTGAGAGAGAATCAAGCCCTGAATTGATCCTATTAGGTGTCAAGAACCAGTACAGGACATAGTCACCAGTTGGTGAGTTTCCAAAAGACACCAGGTTCTTCTCTCCTAGCTGTTATGATCCAACACCAGAACAGACGGTTCATTTTGTTTTGGGGCCTGAGGTGAGAGAGATCCAAGCCCTGAATTGTTTCTACTGGGTGGCAAAAACCAATTCAGGACTTAGTTAAAACAAGATTGTGGGTAATCGACTCACATATTTCAAAACAGACACCAGGTCCTTCTTTCCTACCTGTTGCAAATAAACACCAGACTGGATGGCTCATTTTATTTTGGGACTCGAGGTGATAGAGAGCCAAGCCCTGAATTGTTCCTACTGGGTGGCAAGGACCAGTAAATAGGTTAGTTAAAACAAGATGGTGGTTAAATGACTCATATGTTTTAGAACAGACACCAGGTCCTTCTCTCTTAGCTCTCATAACTCAACACCAAAAAGGAGGGTCAAGCTGGCTTTGGACCCTAGGATAAGACAGCCCTGAATTGTTCCTATTAGGTGACAAGAACTGGTATAGGGCTTAGTTAAAACAAGATGGAGAGTAATTGACTGATAAGTTTCAGAATAGACACCAGGTCCTTCTCTCCTAGCTGTTAAAACCCAACAGCAGAACAGAAGGTATACTTTGCTATGGGATCCAGGAAAAAGAGTAGGCCCTGCCCTTCTTTGTTCCTATTAGGTGGCAAGACCCAGTACAGGGCTTAGTTAAAACAAGATTGTGGATAATTGACTCATGTTTTAGAACAGACACCAGGTCCTTCTCTCTTAGCTCTCATATCTCAACACCAGAAAGGAGGGCCAATTTGGCTTTGGACCCTAGGATAAGACAGCCCTGAATTGTTCCTATTAGGTGACAAGAACCGGTATAGGGCTTAATTAAAACAAGATTGTGGCTAATTGACCCATGTTTTGGAATAGACACCAGGTCCTTCTTTCCTAGCTGTTAGAACTCAACACTAGAACAAAGAGCTCATTTTGCTTTGTGACCTGAGGTGAGGAGAACTAAGCTCTGAATTGTTTGTTCCTACTGGGCAGCAAAAACCAGTACAGAACTTACCTTTGTTAAAACAAGATGATGGGTAATTGACTCATAGTTTTTGGAACACACAGCAGGTCCTTCTCTCCTAGCTGTTATAACCAAACACCAGAACAGAGGGCCCATTTGGTAATGGGATCCAGGACAAAGAAAGGGACCAGCTCTGGGTGGTAAGAGCCAGTAGAGGACTTTGTTAAAACAAGATGGTGGGCAATTGACCCATAGAACCTAGAAGAGACACCAGGTTCTTCTGTCCTGCCCAGCACAATAATGGGGGCCATATATTTACTATGGGGCCCAATCTTTTCTATATTTCTATGTCCCACACTATATGCATATTTTTATGTACCATTAAAATTTCATAGCTAGATGTATTAGCGGCTCATATACTTCAGTTTCTCAGCGACTAATGAATTTAAATATGTATCCAGCCGCTATTAAAGCTTAATAATTGTAACAAACTTTCGGCACTTAACACTTCGAGAAAAAAAAAAACTCTGTGGACATTTCATTTCTTGAGTCCATTAAAATGCTCCGCTATTTAATTTAATCTGCCTAATTATGCAAAACTTGCAGCCTCTCGTGTCATTAGCGAACATTATGTAACGCGGGAAAGAGGACAGTTGCTTTTTTTTCTGCCCGTGTTAAATGATATAAATATACAGCAAAACTGTGCATTACTCCAAAAATCAAAACTGTTTGAAATGCAAATTAAAACATTGTTCATATCATTAAAATAAATTGGACCGCCACAGAAGAGAGGGTTGTATTTTTTTCTTGCCAAAGTTTGCATCCGCTAAAATTAAAGGCTGTAACATTAATCACAATTCATCATAATAAATACATTTCCAAGGACTGTTACAACTTAGGATTGATGCTTATCTTAAAGGAGATAGTAGTATATCTACATTCTTGTGTTTAGAAGCCCAAAGTATCAATGATCCTAATCTACTTGGTAGGTAATTAATGCTGGATCGATAAGGGTATCACTGCTGGAACGGCAACTGATCAAGCCACAAAGCTGCAGCTAGGAGAGGCTTTAATGAAGAAGCTTCAAGCTTTTATTCTACTACTTCATTCAAAGTATATGCCACTGACAGGTATAGCCAAAATGAGGTTAAAGAGGAGTACTCTGCCCTCTTCTAAGAAAAAAAGGACTCAGACATAAAATATCACCCTGAAAACACCATCCCCACCATCACACATGATGGTGGCCACATCCTGCTGTGAGGAGCCAATAGGCAACAGGTGGAAGAATCTGTCCGAAGTCAACTATTAGTCGTATACTCCATAAATCTGGCCTTTATGGAAGAGTGGCAAGAAGAAAGACGTTTTTGAAAGCAAGAAGACATAAGAAGTCATGTTTGTAGTTTGCAAAAAGCCACGTATGGGACAAAGCAATCATATGGAAGAATGTGCTCTGGGCAGGTAATTCCAAAGGAGAACTTTTTGGGATAAATGTATCTACTTTTCTATAATTGCCTTAGGATTGGAATTCCAGATGTCTCCTTTTCTTTGCCATCTGATTGGTCCACGTGACCGTCCGGCGCCGGATTGGTCCACCTGCCACAGAAAAAAATCTCGGCCACGAAATTGATACATGGAGTGATGTGCCAGTATGTTGGTGGCATACAGATACTCATCCTAGGGTCCAGGTCCACTCCTCATGCCACCACCGCCAGCCTACTTTGCCGCTGCCGGGAACCCTGTGCCTCGGTAAAAAAGCTGAAGGACCTGTGATGATGTCACTGTCATGTAACCAGTCGAGGAGGGAGCGGATCTGAGCAGTCCTATTACTACCAGTGAAAGACTTGTGGAGGACTCGTGTCATGTGACTTAAAGAGGCGGCGCTAAGAGACCACACAGGGACAAAGCACAGGGAGAGACAGATGGCACAGAGGAAGAGAGACAGGATACAGCACACAGGTGGAAAGAGAGTCAGCCCAGACACAGGAGGGGAGAAAGAGACATACCAGATACAGGAGTGGAGAGAGAGACAGGCCAAACATGGGGGGAGAGAGAAAGACCAGAGACAGGAAGGGAGAGAGAAACCACACACAGAGGGGAAGAGAGAGTGAGCCCAAACACAGGAGAAGAGAGATTTACAGGTCAAATATGGGGGGGGGGAAAGACCACACACAGAGGGGGAAAGTCAGATCAGACACATGACAGGAGAGGGACCAAACACAGAGGGGGAGACAGAGTCAGCCCAGACAAAGAGGGGGAGAAAGAGTCAGTCCAGACACAGGAGCGGAGAGAGAGACAAACCAAACACAGGGGGAAATGGGGGAGAGAGAAAGACCACACACAGAGAGGGAGAGTCAGCCCAGACACAGGAGGGGAGAGAGAGACCACACACAGAGGAGGAGAGAGTCAGCCCAAGCACAGGAAGGAAGAGACAGACAGACCAGATGCAGGTGACTCACCGTAGCCGGGGTGTGCACGTCGCAGGCGTCTTCTTCTCCTGTCACGGAACTGCGCCTGCGGCTGTGGGGGCCCGGTGGTCCAGATCAATAGGGTTGGCTGAACAGATTAAAGGTTATTATTCTTGTCGTGACACCACCTGCGGGTGTTCCGGTGATTTCACCGGTGCTGCTTGGGCCTCTGGGGGATGGACAGCAGCTGGGACACTCCCCACAGGATGAGCGGGAGTCCCCGGGGCCTGGAGCTGCATCTGATGGTATGTAGCAGCTCAGTGACTCGTTGTGCGCAGAGTTTAACAGTTTGGAAGAAACACAGACACAGTGCTCTCTATAACGGGTCTTTTACTGTAGCCGGTAGGTGATACAAGGTAACAGTCAACGGGTAACGGACCGGGGGGTCCCAGCAATGACCGGTATTGTTTCAGAGCTCACAGAGGGGAGAAAGACACAGCCCAGACATAGGGGGGAGACAGATAGCGCACTGGGGAGAGAGAGACAGAATACACACATGGGGAGAGAGACAGACTGCATACAGAGGAAAGAAAGGCAGACCAGATATATGGGGAGAGAGCGCATGCACAGAGGGAAGAAAGACAGCCCAGACTCAAAAAGGAGAGAGAGCGCACGGGGGGAGAGAGACAGACTTCACACACGGGGAAAGAGACTGTACACAGGGGGAGAAAAAGACAGACCACACACAGGGGGAGAGAGAGACAGCGCACAGAGGTGAGAGAGACAGACCAAACATGGGAGAGAGACAGACGACACACAGGGAGAGAGAGACAGACTAGACATGGGGGGAGGGATAGACTAGACACAGGGGGGAGAGAGTGAGACAGATTAGACATGGGGGAGAGAGAAACATTACACAGGGGGAAGAGAGAGTGTAGCGCCCCGCCAAGCAGGCATCACATAGGGGTACTGCACCCGTAAAAGAGGTGCAGATACTCCAGCTGCAGTTGGACCCTATGATGGTGGGTGGGACCCATTGCCAGCACTCCCACATTAGTCTACACGGTGGGAGGTTACCCAGGAGAGAATAAAATCACCTCTAGGGGGAACAAGAAGGGCTTTTGGTGTGTGGTCTCTGCTCCTAAGCTTTTGCTGCTAGGTCACTCGGCTGAGGGACCGGGAGGAGAGATGGAAAAGGAAGAGAGGGTCTAAGGAGAAAGAGAAGGAGCTTTTCAGGAGAGGTCTGGTAAAGAGGGGCTGTTGTGAGGTTCTCCCAAAACAGCTTACCAAACACCGGAGCAGGCAGACTGCTGGAGCTACAAGCGCAGCAGAGAATTCAGATTCCTGTGGAGTCTTCAATTCTCTCGGGCACCAGAGCAGTCCACAAAAAGGGTAACAGGCACCGCCAAAGGAACGAGCGGCCAGCCAGTAGATGCTTACCTGACGGCAGCGAAGGTGAGAGAGGACAGGAGGCCAGGCTGGATTTCAAGTCACCAGGCTTCACACCAAAACTGGAAAGCAGGAAAGAACAGACACGGGTTATTTAAAGAAGGCACACCAAGGGTTCCATCATACAACCGGGGATCCACTTGCAGCTGTGGCACCCTGGCACCTGTTGGGCACCACAGAACTCCTTAGGGCATGAATGGAGCTAACATCAAGCAACACTCACACAAAACAACACAACACCTTAGAACACCTGGTTTCACCCCGAGCCTCTAGGGGGAGCTCCACTGGTCACTTTGAGCCAGTTCCCCCTATAAATAGAGTCTTGGAGGGAGAAACTTCAGAGAGTGTGCAGATGCTACAAGAGCTGCAGGTTGTGGATGATCTCAAGCTCATGAGACACACACCAGGCCTAGTCAGCCTAGCTACCAGTGAGGAAACCCTTGCAATTGGGGTCAGAGGAAAAGGAGAAGCACCTCTCAAGGAACACCAGAGTTACACTAATTCTTCCCTCACCATCCGGTTACTGGAACCGAAGCTGCGAGAGCTATCCAGCCACCACAGAGAACCAGCACTTCAAACAGGAGGTCTAGCCACCTGTTCCACCTGAAGCACCTACCTACGAGAGCCCAGGGAAGAGTATTGATCCTACTCCTTTTACAGTGCCCTCAGTGCTGATACCCAGGTGAAATCCGTTCCATCGAACACACTGCCGGTCCGGCTGGATTCCACATCCACCCGACCTTACTAGAGAGAGAGAGAGAAGGAAGCCTACACCAACTGCTTGCTGTGAACCTCCAGGAGTGTTAACTTCACTACCCCGGTCTGGCATACCTGAAAACCAACAGTAAAGGTACTCAAAAGACTCTGGTGTGTCTGTGTCTGACTCCTGGGCCTAACAGCAGTATTAAAGCACCTGCCTCACAACATCTTGTGCAGCTCCCGGCTCCGGGGACTCCCGCTCATCCTGTGGGGAGCGTCCCATCTTGCTGCCTAACATCCCCCGGAGGCCTAGCAGCGTCGGTACAGTTACCGAAACACCCGCAGGTGGCGTCACGAAGACAACCAATCCCTTACTGTTCAGCCATCCCCCCTAATGATCTGGACCACCGGGCCTCACAGCCGCAGGCGCGGTTCCGTGACAAGAGGAGAGTCAATGCCTGCGACGTGAACACCCCGGCTACGGTGAGTCACAGCCACCCGTTAAGCTACCTGTTCTTGTAACATCTTAAGTGCTGAACTGTGAACTCTGTATGATGCCGATGCAAGTTAACAGTAAAGTACCCGGAGGAAAAGTGACTTTGCCTCTGCCTGTTTCCTTCTGCATGAACTTATTCCCTTGCAGGAGCGCTGCCCCGGAGGTTCAGCCCTACCTTTAGAGGACTTTGCCAAACTAGCCGCATTACCATCTACCTCCGGCAGACTGTGGCGGCGCTGGTGACACCTCACCAGAAACTACAGGTGGCGTCACGACAACTTGTATATATAATTCCCTGTAAATATAACCCCTTTTTGAAGATATACCCAGGACACAGGATCAGGTGCGGCCGCCACTCTTCGTGACACAGCAGACACTATCCGTGGAGCCTGATACCCGAGTACCCCAAAGCCTGGGCTCGACAAGAGCCAACTCACACATAGGAGAACAGAGACAGACAGTGCACAGGGGGAGAGGGAGAGAGACAGCGCATAGGGGATAGAGAGACAGACCACACACAGGGGAGAGAGAGACAGACCAGACATGGGGGACAGAGAGAAAGAGCACGGGGGGAGAGAAAAACAGACTGCACACAGAGGGGAGAGAAAGAGACAGCACACAGGGAGAGAGAGACCAAACCTAGAGGGAGAGAGTGAGAGATGGTGCACAAGGGAGAGAGAGAGACCACACACAGGGGAAAGAGAGAGAGACCCCACACAGGGGGGAGAGAAACAGACCAGATACAGTGGGAAGAAAGAAAGACCACATACATGTGGAAGAGAAAGATAGAGCACAAAGGGGGAGAGAGGCAAACCAAATACATGGGGAGAAAGAGAAAAAGACCACACACAGTAGGGAGAGAAAGACTACACACAGGGTAGAGAGAGAGACAGACCACAGATAGAGGGAGTGACACAGACCAGACACATAAAGGGGGAGACGGAGAGAAAGTGCACATGGGGGAGATTGAGACAGATCACACAGAGGGAGAGACAGAGACAGATCACCCACAGGAGGAGAGAGACTGTACACAGAGGGGAAGAGACACAGACCAGACACACAAAGGGGGAGAAAGAGACAGACCAAACACACAGAGGGGGAGAGAGAGACAGTGCACTCACAGAGGGGGAGAGAGACATCGCATGGGGTGAGAGAGAGCGACACAAGAAGGCACACAGAGGGGGAGAGACACAGACCAGACACACAAAGGGGGAGAAAGAGACCACACACACAGAGGGGGAGAGAGGGAGACAGCGCATAAGGGAGAGAGAGACAGAGCACTCACAGAGGGGGAGAGAGACATCACATGGGGGAGAGAGAGAGCGACACAAGATGGCACACAGAGGGGGGAGAGAGACAGAATGCACACAAGGGGAGAAAGAAAGACAGCACACAGGGGGGAGAGAGAGTGCACTGAGGGTGTCAGAGACAGCACACAGTGAGGGAGAGACAGCACAGAGGGGGCCAGAGACAGCACACATGGAGGCTGAGAGACCACACAAGGAGGCAGAGCGACAGCACAGTGAGACAGAGAGAGGCAGAGAGGCCACCCAGGGGGCACAGACACCACACACGTGAGTACAAAGACCACACCTCCTGAAGCAATAGCATCGGGCCCGCATCTAGTAATACTATATTTAGTGTAACACTAATACTGCACATCACCTTGAAAACACCATCCCCACATTACACATGGTGGTGGCAGCATTATGCTGTGGGGAAGCTTTTCTTCAGGAGGGGCAGGGAAGCTGATCAGAGTTTGAGAAGATGAATAGATCAAAATACAGGTTAATCGTGGAGGAAAACCTGCAAAACGCTTGAGACTGAAGCGTAGGTTTACCTTGTAGCAGGACAATGACCCTAAATGTCCTTCCAGAGCAACAATGGAGGGTTTATAACAAACTATATTCATGTGTATGAATGGCCAATCACAGTTCAGACCGACACCCTATTGAGGACCGGAGACAAGACTTAAAAATTTCTGATCACAGATGTCACATCTGTTACCTCTAGATGTGCAAAGCTGGATAGATATACCCCAAAAGACTTGCAGAAGTAAATGCAGCAAAAGGTAATCCTATAAAGTATTTATGTGGCGCCCTGCTACGCAGACGTCACAGTGGGGTACTGCACCCATAAAAGCGATGCAGATACTCTAGCTGCAAGCAGATTCTAGGATGGTAGATGGAACCCATAGACCAGCACCCCACACTAGATCACACAGTGGGAGGTACCCGGAAGGGAATAAAACCACCTCTAGGGGGAACTATTGAGAGTTCAGGCAGTGAGCCTGAAGGATAAAGGTCGTCTTTCAGCAGAATGGCAAACTAGGAGCAAGAATAGTCTCCCTCTTTTGGAGCAAGAGGGAGAGAGGGCCTGGAACAGTCGGAGAAGGAGGAAGATAGAAAGAGTGAGGGATGAGGATAGAAAGATCCCAGGCGCAGACAGCCAGTTGGAGAAGGAAGGACTTGAGAAGGTCTAACCACAACAGCTCACCGGGCACCAGAGCCCGCACCTGTGGGATCCTCCAAGGACCACAGAAAACCCGAAGATCTGAGGAGTATATATATACTGCCCAGGCTCTTAAGCAACCAAAAGAGGGTACCAGGCACCGCTTGATGGTTTGGCGGCCAGCAGAAGGTAACCCGACGGGAGCGAGAAGAGAGAGATGGCAGGAGGTCAGGTTCGCTTTATGTGATCAGACTTCATACAAATTACTGGGAAGCAGGAAGGAAAGGACGGGAGAAAAGGCATACACTGAGGGTTCCATCCTACCACCTGGGATCCGCTTGCAGCCACCCGTTAGCTACTTGTTGTTAGAACTGAGAACTGTAACCAATGCTGCTAAAGTTTCCAGTAAAGTACCCGGAGTGAAGTGAACTCGACTCTGCTGCATCTTTCTTTGCTGAACTTATTCTTTCATAGGAATTGCTGCCCCGGAGGTCCCAGTCCTGCCTGCGGAGAACTACACCATCTCAGCCGCAATACCACCGACCTCTGGCGGACTGTGGCAGTGCTGGTGCTAATTCACCAGGAACTGCAGGTGGCGTCACAACAACAAACTAAATAATCCTTTGTATATAAAACCCCCTTTTCAAAAGATACCCCAGGACACGGAGTCAGGCGTGGCCGCCATCCCCGTGACCACCAGAGATTTAACCCTTGCCGCCTGACCCCCGAGTACCCCAAAGCCTGGGTGCTACATTTACTCAAGGGCCTGAATCCAAATAAACATCAAGATTTTCAGATTAATATTTTTAAAATATTTAGAAAACCACTTTTCTCTTACACTTCATAAATACTAGCCACTTACTGTTTGTATATCAAATAGAATCTCAAAAAATTATATTTAAGTTTGTTGGTGTAACATGAAAAAGTGTGGAAAAGTTCATGGGATTATGAATACTTTTTGAAGACTCTGTAAATGCAGGATTCAGAAATACCTTCTTCTGGGTGTTGCGGGATAGTGGTTTAGTTTCTGAGGTTCTGCCACTAATTGACTGTTTTTTTACTATGTCCTGAAGAGTTATTAGGCACTGCTTTACTGGTTAGATGACGGGTCATGGTGGAGTCAGTGGAATTAGCAACTCCACAATCGGTCACATGTTTAAGACCATATTAATTACTGTACTAATAGAGATGAGACATTCACAGAGGGCACAGACAGGCTGAGAAGAGGAGGATGTCTGCAGAGATAAATATCTGCATTATAGTCAGCAAGTAAGTGGGAATGAGTAACACTAACAAGCAAGATGCAATACCCCAGGAGCATAAACAAAATATAGTCAGTTCTGTTTGTCCCAGGTGGAAGGGGCCTAAAACATCTTCATGAGATAAGCAACATTAGAAGCCAGCACAACAAAGGAGCACATTCGTCTTTCCCCCTAACAACCCTCCTCCTCTTCAAGAGCTATCCATCACTGCCAATGACTGCACACTCTCACCTGTCCCCCACACCAAGTGCCTCGGGGTAATCTACGACTCCCTCCCTCTCCTTCAAGCCCCATATCCAAAACCTCACCATAGCCTGTCGTCTCCAGCTAAAAAACATTGCCCGTATCCGCTCCTTCCTTGACCACAACATGGCTAAAACAATTGTCTATGCCCTCATCATCTCCCGCCTGGATTACTGCAACCTCCTGCTCACCGGCCTCCCTGCCTCCCTGCCTCCTCCCTTGCACCTCTCCGCACCATCCTCATCCTCAACTCTGATGCCCGACTCATTATCCTATCTCCCCATTACTCCCACGCCTCCCCTCCCTGCCGAGCCCTCCCCACTTCCCAGAGATCCCACTTCAAAACCCTAACCGTGACATACAAGGCCATGCCCAACCTGTCCCCTCCCTACATCTCCGACCTGGTCTCCCATTACCTCCCCTCGCGCAACCTGCGCTCTTCTCAAGAACTCCTTCTCTCCTCCCCCTGCATTTCCACCTCCCACAACCACATACAAGACTTCTCTCGTGCTTCTGTCATGCTCTGGAACTCTCTTCCCCACCACATCAGACACTCCCCTGCTCTGGGAACCTTCAAGAAAAACCTGAAGACCCACCTCTTCTTACAAGCCTACGGCCCTCACTAAGTCCCATCCATTGCACCACCTCACCCTTTCCTCTCGCCTTCATAATGTCTCCTTCCCCACCCCCTCTAGACTGTGAGCCCTCGCGGACAGGATCCTCTGCTCTATTGTACCAGTATGACTGATTTGTCGTCGTTTTACTACCTTGTCTTTGTCTACCCGCTCACTTGTAAAGCGCCATGTATCCTAATGGCGCTATATAAATAATAGTAATAATAAAGCTTTATTTATATAGTGCCAACATATTCCGCAGTGCTTTACAAAGTAAATGCTTAATAATAATAATAATAATAATAATAAAAATAATAACATAACTAGTCATTTATATCTAGAAAGAATGTATCTGACGCCCCTCCAGGGCCTTAGGATACTCGGAACTGGGCTCTTTTTGAGGCTTCATCAATGGGATTGAGGAGTCCCCAGGCGCTACTCAGGAACCACATCGCTGCTACTGTCCCTGGGGAGTCACGGGGGTCGTGACCTGGTCCTGTGGCCTGGGCGTCAGTTGAAAAAGGGGATATGTACAGGGGAGGTTGTTGTGACACCACCCGTGGTATGTGGTCAGTGGGGACCACCGCTGCTGCAGAACCTCCGGGGATGATGGGTAGCAGCTGAGATGGGACGGGTCCCCACGAGTAAAGCCAATCCCCGGGGCAGGGTAAATAGTCTATGTGTGAGATGTAGGACGACGGGCGCCTACATTCCTACATTCTAAATGTTTCACGCTCTTTTTTGACGTGTCCCACGTCATTTACATGTGTTCTTCCTGACCTCACTCCTCCCTAAGTGCTCCCTCTAACTACTTCCTTCACCACCCAACCCCACTACAATCGTTCGTAAAGTGATCTGGATGTCCCTGTACTGTTCTGTACCACCCTTACCAATAAGTGGGATACTAGACCCTAAAAGGTGTGCAGTACCTATGTGGTGACTGGATCCGCAGGGGCGCCACATATCTACCAGATAATTGAGAGATGGTGATGAGCAAGCACTAAACTGCTGCAGTGCTCATTACTTGAATCAAGCAGGGGTGACGCTCGGAGAAGGTGTGGGGTCCTTCCTACATCTTATATATAAAACCCGAAGGCCACATCCGGAACAGGCCACGCCTACTTCCGTGATGGCCTTCGCCCAGGGCTGGTGACGTCATCCAGTGCACTGTAGCCGCGCGCAGCCCGGCTACAGGCACCGGCACAGGAAGTTCCGATCTCGGAAGTTCCGTGTGCCCTCCAGCCACTCCCCTCCGCCCTCTGCCCTCTGCCCTGAGCCCTCCAGACATGCCGCGCGCCTACAGACAGGAGGGAGGGTGGGACTTCCTCCCCTGCAGCTCTGCCCGCCCCTCCTCTCCTCCTACAGTACATCTGATTCCCGGCCTGTGGTGAGTCTGCAGTCTCTGTGCCTCCCTAGGACCCCTCCAGCCTGTGTGCCTCCCTCTGACCCCTCCAGCCTGTGTGCCTCCCTCTGACCCCTCCAGCATGTGTGCCTCCCTCTGACCCCTCCAGCATGTGTGCCTCCCTCTGATCCCTCCAGCCTGTGTGCCTCCCTCTGACCCCTCCAGCCTCTGTGCCTCCCTCTGACCTCTCCAGCCTCTGTGCCTCCCTCTGACCCCTCCAGCCTCTGTGCCTCCCTCTGACCCCTCCAGCCTGTGTGCCTCCCTCTGACCCCTCCAGCCTGTGTGCCTCCCTCTGATCCCTCCAGCCTGTGTGCCTCCCTCTGATCCCTCCAGCCTGTGTGCCTCCCTCTGACCCCTCCAGCATGTGTGCCTCCCTCTGACCCTCCAGCATGTGTGCCTCCCTCTGACCCCTCCAGCATGTGTGCCTCCCTCTGACCCCTCCAGCCTGTGTGCCTCCCTCTGACCCCTCCAGCCTGTGTGCCTCCCTCTGACCCCTCCAGCCTCTGTGCCTCCCTCTGACCCCTCCAGCCTCTGTGCCTCCCTCTGACCCCTCCAGCCTCTGTGCCTCCCTCTGACCCCTCCAGCCTGTGTGCCTCCCTCTGACCCCTCCAGCCTGTGTGCCTCCCTCTGACCCCTCCAGCCTGTGTGCCTCCCTCTCACCCCTCCAGCCTGTGTGCCTCCCTCTGACCCCTCCAGCATGTGTGCCTCCCTCTGACCCCTCCAGCCTCTGTGCCTCCCTCGGACCCCTCCAGCCTCTGTGCCTCCCTCTGACCCCTCCAGCCTGTGTGCCTCCCTCTGACCCCTCCAGCCTGTGTGCCTCCCTCTGATCCCTCCAGCCTGTGTGCCTCCCTCTGATCCCTCCAGCCTGTGTGCCTCCCTCTGACCCCTCCAGCATGTGTGCCTCCCTCTGACCCCTCCAGCCTGTGTGCCTCCCTCTGACCCCTCCAGCATGTGTGCCTCCCTCTGACCCCTCCAGCCTGTGTGCCTCCCTCTGACCCCTCCAGCCTGTGTGCCTCCCTCTGACCCCTCCAGCCTCTGTGCCTCCCTCTGACCCCTCCAGCCTCTGTGCCTCTCTCTGACCCCTCCAGCCTGTGTGCCTCCCTCTGACCCCTCCAGCCTGTGTGCCTCCCTCTGACCCCTCCAGCCTGTGTGCCTCCCTCTGACCCCTCCAGCCTGTGTGCCTCCCTCTCACCCCTCCAGCCTGTGTGCCTCCCTCTGACCCCTCCAGCATGTGTGCCTCCCTCTGACCCCTCCAGCCTCTGTGCCTCCCTCGGACCCCTCCAGCCTGTGTGCCTCCCTCTGACCCCTCCAGCATGTGTGCCTCCCTCTGACCCCTCCAGCATGTGTGCCTCCCTCTGCCCCCTCCAGCCTGTGTGCCTCCCTCTGACCCCTCCAGCCTGTGTGCCTCCCTCTGACCCCTCCAGCCTGTGTGCCTCCCTCTGACCCCTCCAGCCTGTGTGCCTCCCTCTGACCCCTCCAGCCTGTGTGCCTCCCTCTGACCCCTCCAGCCTGTGTGCCTCCCTCTGACCCCTCCAGCCTGTGTGCCTCCCTCTGACCCCTCCAGCCTGTGTGCCTCCCTCTGACCCCTCCAGCCTGTGTGCCTCCCTCTGACCCCTCCAGCCTGTGTGCCTCCCTCTGACCCCTCCAGCCTGTGTGCCTCCCTCTGACCCCTCCAGCCTGTGTGCCTCCCTCTGACCCCTCCAGCCTGTGTGCCTCCCTCTGACCCCTCCAGCCTGTGTGCCTCCCTCTGACCCCTCCAGCCTGTGTGCCTCCCTCTGACCCCTCCAGCCTGTGTGCCTCCCTCTGACCCCTCCAGCCGTCCTCTGCCCTCTTCAGCCGTCCTCTGCCCTCTCCAGCCGTCCTCTGCCCTCTCCAGCCGTCCTCTGCCCTCTCCAGCCGTCCTCTGCCCTCTCCAGCCGTCCTCTGCCCTCTCCAGCCGTCCTCTGCCTCTCCCAGCCGTCCTCTGCCCTCTCCAGCCTCCAGCCGTCCTCTGCCCTCTCCAGCCTCCAGCCGTCCTCTGCCGCCTCCAGCCTACAGCCCTCCTCTGCCGCCTCCAGCCTACAGCCCTCCTCTGCCCCCTCCAGCCGTCCTCTGCCCCCTCCAGCCGTCCTCTGCCCCCTCCAGCCGTCCTTTGCCCCCTCCAGCCGTCCTCTGCCCCCTGTCCTCTGCGTCCTCTGCCCCCTGTCCTTTGCGTCCTCTGCCCCCTGTCCTCTGCGTCCTCTGCCCCCTGTCCTTTGCGTCCTCTGCCCCTGTCCTTTGCGTCCTCTGCCCCCTGTCCTTTGCGTCTCTGCTCCCTGTCCTTTGCGTCCTCTGCCCCCTGTCCTTTGCGTCCTCTGCCCCCTGTCCTCTGCCCCTGTCCTCTGCGTCCTCTGCCCCCTGTCCTCTGCGTCCTTTGCCCCCTGTCCTCTGCGTCCTTTGCCCCCTGTCCTCTGCGTCCTCTGCCCCCTGTCCTCTGCGTCCTCTGCCCCCTGTCCTCTGCGTCCTCTGCCCCCTGTCCTCTGCGTCCTCTGCCCCTGTCCTCTGCGTCCTCTGCCCCCTGTCCTCTGCGTCCTCTGCCCCCTGTCCTCTGCGTCCTCTGCCCCCTGTCCTCTGCGTCCTCTGCCCCCTGTCCTCTGCGTCCTCTGCCCCCTGTCCTCTGCGTCCTCTGTGTCCTCTGCCCCTCTCCTCTGCCCCCTCTGTGTCCTCTGCCCCCTCTCCTCTGCCCCCTCTGTGTCCTCTGCCCCCTCTCCTCTGCCCCCTCTGTGTCCTCTGCCCCTCTCCTCTGCCCCTGTCCTCTGCCCCCTGTCCTCTGCCCCCTCTGTGTCCTCTGCCCCCTCTGTGTCCTCTGCCCCCTCTGTGTCCTCTGCCCCCTCTGTGTCCTCTGCCCCCTCTGTGTCCTCTGCCCCTGTCCTTTGCGTCCTCTGCCCCCTGTCCTCTGCCCCTGTCCTCTGTGTCCTCTGCCCCTGTCCTCTGCGTCCTCTGCCCCCTGTCCTCTGCGTCCTCTGCCCCCTGTCCTCTGCGTCCTCTGCCCCCTGTCCTCTGCGTCCTCTGCCCCTTGTCCTCTGCGTCCTCTGCCCCCTGTCCTCTGCGTCCTGCCCCCTGTCCTCTGCGTTCCTCTGCCCCCTGTCCTCTGCGTCCTCTGCCCCCTGTCCTCTGCGTCCTCTGCCCCCTGTCCTCTGCGCCCCCTGTCCTCTGCGTCCTCTGCCCCCTGTCCTCTGCGTCCTCTGCCCCCTGTCCTCTGCGTCCTCTGCCCCCTGTCCTCTGCGTCCTCTGCCCCCTGTCCTCTGCGTCCTCTGTGTCCTCTGCCCCCTCTCCTCTGCCCCCTCTGTGTCCTCTGCCCCCTCTCCTCTGCCCCCTCTGTGTCCTCTGCCCCCCTCTCCTCTGCCCCTCTGTGTCCTCTGCCCCCTGTCCTCTGCCCCCTCTGTGTCCTCTGCCCCCTCTGTGTCCTCTGCCCCCTCTGTGTCCTCTGCCCCTCTGTGTCCTCTGCCCCCTCTGTGTCCTCTGCCCCCTCTGTGTCCTCTGCCCCCTCTGTGTCCTCTGCCCCCTCTGTGTCCTCTGCCCCTCCTGTGTCCTCTGCCCCCTGTCCCCTGTCCTCTGTCCAGCCGCCTCTGCCCCCTGTCCTCTGCCCAGCCGCCTCTGCCCCCTGTCCTCTGCCCAGCCGCCTCTGCCCCCTGTCCTCTGCCCAGCCGCCTCTGCCCCCTGTCCTCTGCCCAGCCGCCTCTGCCCCCTGTCCTCTGCCCAGCCGCCTCTGCCCCCTGTCCTCTGCCCAGCCGCCTCTGCCCCCTGTCCTCTGCCCAGCCGCCTCTGCCCCCTGTCCTCTGCCCAGCCGCCTCTGCCCCCTGTCCTCTGCCCAGCCGCCTCTGCCCCCTGTCCTCTGTCCAGCCGCCTCTGCCCCCTGTCCTCTGCCCAGCCGCCTCTGCCCCCTGTCCTCTGCCCAGCCGCCTCTGCCCCCTGTCCTCTGCCCAGCCGCCTTCTGCCCCCTGTCCTCTGCCCAGCCGCCTCTGCCCCCTGTCCTCTGCCCCCTGTCCTCTGCCCCCTGTCCTCTGCCCCCTGTCCTCTGCCCCCTGTCCTCTGCCCCCTGTCCTCTGCGTCCTCTGCCCCCTGTCCTCTGCGTCCTCTGCCCCCTGTCCTCTGCCCCCTGTCCTCTGCCCCCTGTCCTCTGCCCCCTGTCCTCTGCCCCCTGTCCTCTGTGTCCTCTGCCCCCTCTCCTCTGCCCCCTGTCCTCTGCGTCCTCTGCCCCCTGTCCTCTGCGTCCTCTGCCTCCTGTCCTCTGCGTCCTCTGCCCCCTGTCCTCTGCGTCCTCTGCCCCCTGTCCTCTGCGTCCTCTGCCCCCTGTCCTCTGCGTCCTCTGCCCCCTGTCCTCTGCGTCCTCTTCCCCCTGTCCTCTGCGTCCTCTGCCCCCTGTCCTCTGCGTCCTCTGCCCCCTGTCCTCTAAGTCCTCTGCCCCCTGTCCTCTGCCCAGCCGCCTCTGCCCCCTGTCCTCTGCCCAGCCGCCTCTGCCCCCTGTCCTCTGCCCAGCCGCCTCTGCCCCCTGTCCTCTGCCCAGCCGCCTCTGCCCAGCCGCCTCTGCCCACGCCTCTGCCCCCTGTCCTCTGCCCAGCCGCCTCTGCCCCCTGTCCTCTGCCCCCTGTCCTCTGCCCCCTGTCCTCTGCCCCCTGTCCTCTGCCCCCTGTCCTCTGCCCAGCTGCCTCTGCCCCCTGTCCTCTGCCCAGCTGCCTCTGCCCCCTGTCCTCTGCCCAGCCGCCTCTGCCCCCTGTCCTCTGCACAGCCGCCTCTGCCCCCTGTCCTCTGCCCAGCCGCCTCTGCCCCCTCTGCTCTGCCCACGCCGCTGCGCTGACCACTCTGCCCACGCCGCTGCGCTGACCACTCTGCCCACGCCGCTGCGCTGACCAATCTCACCGCACTCACTGCTAACCACTGAGCCACCGCACTCACTGCTAACCACTGAGCCACCGCACTCACTGCTAACCACTGAGCCACCGCACTCACTGCTAACCACTGAGCCACCGCACTCACTGCTAACCACTGAGCCACCGCACTCACTGCTAACCACTGAGCCACCGCACTCACTGCTAACCACTGAGCCACCGCACTCACTGCTAACCACTGAGCCACCGCACTCACTGCTAACCACTGAGCCACCGCACTCACTGCTAACCACTGAGCCACCATATACTCTGCTACCCACAGAGCCGCCTGTATACACACAATTCATTTCACCGCACTCCCGTAACTATTAGTAAATAAACTATATATGGATTCTAGACTACCCGATTCTTTAGAATCGGGCTGCCATCTAGTCTATTATATAATTGTCTAAGGGTTTTTTGAGTGTGTCTGTCGCCGAAATCGCGCACCAGACAGAGGCAGCTCATTGGTGCCCGCTGGAGGCGGGCGCCAATGAGCGCAGACTATGCAAATAGGCGCGAGAATTCAAAGTTCGAATTTCGGGATACATGGTGGCCGTAGCTGCGGCTCTGCTCACAGCCCCCCCCCCACTCCTCCTGCCTCCGATCCCCGCGGCACCCCCGCTCTTCCTGCCCCCCTCTGCTCCTCCTGCCTCTCCTGCCCCCACTCCCCGCGGCACCCCCGCTCTTCCTGCCCCCTCCGCTCCTCCTGCCTCTCCTGCCCCCCTCCACCCAGTGGCCTCCCTCTGCCCCCTGCTCCCCGCAGCTCCCCCCGCTCCATCCTGCCCCGCTCGCTCCATCCTGCCCCCCGCCAGCTCCATCCTGCCCCGCCAGCTCCATCCTGCCCCGCTAACCACCATCCTGCCCCCGCCACCATCCTGCCCCTGCTGGCTCCATCCTGCCCCCGCCGGCTTCATTCTGCCCCTGCCAGCTCCATCCTGCCCCTCCGGCTCAACCCTGCCCTGCTTGCTCCATCTTGCTCCGCTCGCAACCATCCTGCCCCCGCCGGCTCCATCCTGCCCCCACAAGCTCCATTCTGCCCCCACCAGCTCCATTCTGCCCCGCCGGCTCCATCCTGCACCGCTCGCTCCATCCTGCCCCGCTCGCCACCATCCTACTCCCCCGCCACCATCCTGCTCCCCCACCACCATCCTGCTCCCCGCCACCATGCTGCTCCGCCCGCTCCATTCTGCCCCGCTCGCTCCATCCTGCCCCGTTCGCTCCATCCTGCCCCGCTCGCTCCATCCTGCCCCCCCGTCACCATCCTGCCCCCCGCCACCATCCTGCCCGCCGCCACCATCCTGCCCCGCACACACCATCCTGCCCCGCCTGCTCCATCCTGCCCCCCTGCCACCATCCTGCCACGCTCGCTCCATCCTGCCCTGCTCGCTCCATCCTGCCCCGCTCGCCACCATCCTGCTTCTGCTTGCCACCATCCTGCCACGCTCTCTCCATCCTGCCCCCGCCACCATTCTGCCCCCCCCACCACCATCCTGCCCCCCCAACACCATCCTGCCCCGTTCGCTCCATTCTGCCCTGCTCGCAACCATCCTGCTCTCCCCCCATCCTGCCCCCCACCACCATCCTGCCCCCGCTCGCCACCATCCTGCCCCGCTCGCTCCATCCTGCCCCCGCCACCATCTTGCTCCCCTGCCACCATCCTGCTCCCCCGCCACCATCCTGCTCCGCCGGCTCCATTCTGCCCCGCTCGCTCCATCCTGCCCTGCTTGCTCCATCCTACCCCGCCACCATCCTGCACCCCCGCCACCATCCTGCCCCCCGCCACCATCCTGCACCGCTCATTCCATCCTGCCCCACTCGCCACCATCCTGCCCCACTCGCTCCATCCTGCCCCCCTGCCACCATCCTGCCACGCTTGCTCCATCCTGCCCTGCTTGCTCCATGCTGCCCCGCTCCCACCATCCTGCCCCGCCGACTCCATCCTGCCCACCTGCCTCCATCCTGCCCGCCCCGACTCCATCCTGCCCCCGGCTCCATCCTGCCCCCCAACACAATCCTGCTCCCCCCCGTTACCATGCTGCCCCCCTGCTCCATCCTGCCCCCCGCAGCTGATCGGTTTCCCAGGCAACGACAGGTCCTAAAGGCCTGTAGGACCTAGAAGACGGAGGTGGAGCGAGCCGGCGGACAGGTGAGTATCCTCACTGAAGATTTTGTTACTTCTACTGTGCAGGAGCGGGGGGCCGCGGAGAGCGGAGTATTGCCATATACCATAGTGCTGCTATACATGTACTGTAATGTACCACCATATACCATAGCGCTGCTATATCTATTATATAATCACGAATGGGTTTTTTGCCCCTTTTGAGTCCGCTCGCGCTGCGAGTCAGCGTGGTCATGTGGATACGCCCGAAGCATTGGCCGCGAAGCGGCCATTGCGAGTCAGAGACTCGCTCTTCTAGAATCCCAATGCATGTGCATCGGGCACCCAGCTAGTATATATATATATATATATATATATATATATATATATTTCACTCATGTTGACTGAACAAGTTTTGTCAGTCACAGCATGTCAGCTACATACATATTCTAGAATACCCGATGCATTACAATCGGGCCACCATCTAGTTTTTTATAACCAGCCAAGGTGAAGCAGACAGTTGCAGACTGATATTGTAAGGGGGAAGGCTCTTTATTATTTGACTGGTTGAAGTACCAGTAGGAGCAAAACAGTCTGTCACTCCCTACACCCAGTGCCTCCCTGACTATGTGACTTTTAACCCGCAATAAAAGTTTGGTTGTGAAATAGACGTGGGGTGCTGCCTTTTCATCTTGTTTGCTGAATACTGGACTAATCTTCTGTGTTGGCTGGCACCAGAAGTCTAACAAGTGCCTGCATAGTCTGAGCTACCTGCTGATGATCTCCGGTCCTGATTGAAGTCCTATGCTGAAGATCTTTGCACCTTTAACGAGCCTTGTCATTTGACTTAGGATATAAACTAAAGCAGAATCTCAATTTGCAGACATGGTTTTTTGGGGTGTTGCTACTCATCAGTGCAAAGTATGAGATCTGATTTGGCTAGGTGAGATGCAAAGACTGGGATCTAAGGGGCAAGGTTCCTACTTGTAAAGTGTGACACACCAGTATGAGGGTGTGATGTGGGTCACTACAATAATTACTAATCTCTGAGGTGCAGAAAACAGACTGTAATAACAGAAAGTAAATCTAATAATATTACTACTTACTGGTAGTAAAGAGAGGTCAAAACAATCCGGGGTCAGGTCCAGGAAATGGTGCAGTAACAGCTAGGGATATCCAGAAGCAAAGTCCCATTTAAGCCTTAAGTCAGGAAACGAGAGGGACAAAACAGAATACAGAGGAGCAAACAGAAAGAGGAATCAGGCAGAGGTTCAAGTACAGGTATGCACAGAGGGATTAGTCCTACACAGCCAAAGGCAGATGTACAATTGCCACTGAATGGAGCAGCAAGCTTGCTTAAATATAGGCTTAATCAAGTGAGCTGAAAGCAGGTGATTGCAGCACAGAGCCAGCCCAGACTGACAATCGCCACAACAACCTAGTAACAGACAAAGGCAGTGTGGAGATAGTAACAGAAGAGACTTATATGCCTTGCAATGCTCCTCTGGGAAATTAAATGTGCAAATTGCCTCTCCAGAGCAGAAGACGACTTGAACTCTGTAAAAAGTGACACAGAGATTATAGCAAAGTCAGCTATAACTGCAGCTTGTTGTGATGTCTGTGGCTGGAATTGTATGGCTTGACTGGCAATATGTATTGGCATCTGTGGCTGGCACATAGAAGTCACTCAAAAAAGCCAAAATGAATCTACAAACTTTTACTCATTGAAATGCGTCAGCACGCCCGAGTAATGTTTACTGTACGGGGAAAGCAAAGTATGACAGATAATGACAGTGATGGATGCGGCAGATGGGGTAAAGCAGACAGATTATTGTGATGCTCACCTGCAGGCTACACAGACAATGAAGATTGCAGTAAAGAAGGAACATTAATATAGAGCACAACAACATTAAAAAATCTAAATTAAAGAACAGTTAACCTCATTTAAAAACACAGCTCCGAGCGAATCATCCAAATCAATGCAAGACTGAGGGAGACTGCAAATTCCAGCATATACTCTCAGTAATAATACCTTCATATATGATCAACTAAAGTGTTTAAGGGGCCACTAAGTGTGGAATGGCGACCGATCCTTATCTCTGTAAGAAAGTGAGCAAAGACCCTATGAGCAGAATTCATAAGACTGTCTCAGACCATATATTTCCGCTGGAGGATAGTGCGTATTTTAAAGGGATTCTGTCAGCAGGTTTTGCTGAGTAATCTAAGGACAGCATGCTGTACGTGATAAATAACTAAAATCAACTGTGCTTCTCTTATCAGGCTCTGTGCTTAAAGTGAACCTGTCACCAGATTTGGGTGTTATAAACTAGAAGCGCCCCCTTCTCCATTCTAAGACGATGCTATTATACCCTGACTCCACCTGCACAACTAATACACATTCAGTTTTAAAAACTTCCCGCCCTGTATTATAATTACCTGCTTCTGGTCCAATGGGCATTGATTGTAGCTCGGCCCATCCTGCCTCCCCTCATCTTCTGTCCCGTCTCTCCTCACTGTCCATCCAGCCTCCCCTCACCGTCCGTCCCGTCTCTCCTCGTCTGTCCTGCCTCTCTTTGCCATCTGTCCTGCCTCTCCTCACTATCTGACAGCCTCTTCCTCTGATTTATATCCAAATCGCGTGCCTGTGCAGAGGCTTCATTGGATTGCGCAGGTGCACTGTGCTCTGCCCTGCTACTGGCACAGCCTAAAACTGTTCTGCGCATGCGCAAACTGCTATGGTCTTTGCACAGGTGTGAGATTTCACCCAGGCTCTCAGGATGATGTGTTCTATGATTTCATGTATGACCATGAATTTTTCACTATACGGGCAGTGAGACTATGGATTCTTTGGTGTATGAGCAGTGAGACTGTGGATTCTTTACTGAAAGAGCGGTGAGACTATGGATTTGTTACTGTAAGAGCAGTGAGACTATGGGTTCTTTGCCTTAAGAGCAGTGAGACTATGGATGCTTTACTGTAAGAGCAGAGAGACTATGGATTCTTTACTATACGGGCAGTGAGACTATGGATACTTTGCTGTATGAGCAGTGAGACTATGGATGCTTTACTGTAAGGGCAGTGAGACTATGGGTTCTTTGCTGTAAGAGCAGTGAGACTATGGATTCTTTGCTGTAAGAGAAGTGAGACTATGGACTCTTTACTGTATGAGCAGTGAGACTATGGATTCTTTACTATACGGGCAGTGAGACTATGGATTCTTTACTGTAAGAGCAGTGAGACTATGGATTCTTTCCTGTAAGAGCAGTGATACTACGGATTCATTACTGTAAGAGCAGTGAGACTATGGATTCTTTACTGTAAGAGCTGTGAGACTATGGACTCTTTACTGTACGAGCAGAGAGATTATGGATTCTTTACTGTAAGAGCAGTGAGACTATGGATGCTTTACTGTAAGAGCAGTGAGACTATGGATTCTTTAATGTAAGAGCAATGAGACTATGGATTATTTACTGTACGATCAGTGAGACTATGGATTCTTTATTGTAAGACCAGAGACTATGGATTCTTTACTGTAAGAGCAGAGAGACTATGGATTCTATACTGTAAGAGCAGTGAGACTATGGATTCTTTGCTGTAAGAGCAGTGAGACTATGGATTGTTTCCTGTAAGAGCAATGAGACTATGGATTCTTTACTGTACGAGCAGTGAGACTATGGACTCTTTACTGTAAGAGCAGTGAGACTATGGATTCTTTACTGTACGAGCAGTGAGACTATGGATTCTATATTGTGAGAGCAATGAGACTATGGACTCTACTGTAAGAGCAGTGAGACTATGGATTCTTTACTGTACGAGCAGTGAGACTATGGATTCTTTACTGTAAGAGCAGTGAGACTATGGATTATTTACTGTAAGAGCAGTGAGACTATGGATTCTTTACTGTAAGAGCAGTGAGACTATGGATTCTTTACTGTATGAGCAGTGAGACTATGGATTCTTTACTGTAAGAGCAGTGAGACTATGGATTCCTTACTGTAAGAGCAGTGAGACTATGGATTATTTACTGTAAGAGCAGTGAGACTATGGATTCTTTACTGTAAGAGCAGTGAGACTATGGATTCTTTACTGTATGAGCAGTGAGACTATGGATTCTGTACTGTATGAGCAGTGAGACTATGGGTTCTTTACTGTAAGAGCAGTGAGACTATGGATTATTTACTGTAAGAGCAGTGAGACTATGGATTCTTTACTATACGGGCAGTGAGACTATGGATTCTTTACTGTAAGAGCAGTGAGACTATGGATTCTTTGCTGTAAGAGCAGTGAGACTATGGACTCTTTACTGTATGAGCAGTGAGACTATGGATTCTTTACTGTAAGAGCAGTGAGACTATGGATTCTTTCCTGTAAGAGCAGTGATACTACGGATTCATTACTGTAAGAGCTGTGAGACTATGGACTCTTTACTGTACGAGCAGAGAGACTATGGATTCTTTACTGTAAGAGCAGTGAGACTATGGATGCTTTACTGTAAGAGCAGTGAGACTATGGATTCTTTGCTGTAAGAGCAGTAAGAGCAGTGAGACTATGGATTCTTTAATGTAAGAGCAATGAGACTATGGATTATTTACTGTACGATCAGTGAGACTATGGATTCTTTATTGTAAGACCAGAGACTATGGATTCTTTACTGTAAGAGCAGAGAGACTATGGATTCTATACTGTAAGAGCAGTGAGACTATGGATTCTTTACTGTAAAAGCTGTGAGACTATGGATTCTTTGCTGTAAGAGCAGTGAGACTATGGATTCTTTGCTGTAAGAGCAATGAGACTATGGATTCTTTGCTGTAAGAGCAGTGAGACTATGGATTCTTTACTGTACGAGCAGTGAGACTATGGATTCTATATTGTGAGAGCAATGAGACTATGGACTCTACTGTAAGAGCAGTGAGACTATGGATTCTTTACTGTACGAGCAGTGAGACTATGGATTCTTTACTGTAAGAGCAGTGAGACTATGGATTATTTACTGTAAGAGCAGTGAGACTATGGATTCTTTACTGTAAGAGCAGTGAGACTATGGATTCTTTACTGTATGAGCAGTGAGACTATGGATTCTTTACTGTAAGAGCAGTGAGACTATGGATTCTTTACTTTAAGAGCAGTGAGACTATGGATTCTTTACTGTACGAGCAGTGAGACTATGGATTCTTTACTGTAAGAGCAGTGAGACTATGGATTATTTACTGTAAGAGCAGTGAGACTATGGATTCTTTACTGTAAGAGCAGTGAGACTATGGATTCTTTACTGTATGAGCAGTGAGACTATGGATTCTGTACTGTATGAGCAGTGAGACTATGGGTTCTTTACTGTAAGAGCAGTGAGACTATGGACTCTTTACTGTAAGAGCAGTGAGACTATGGATTCTTTACTGTACGAGCAGTGAGACTATGGACTCTTTACTGTAAGAGCAGTGAGACTATGGATTCTGTACTGTATGAGCAGTGAGACTATGGGTTCTTTACTGTAAGAGCAGTGAGACTATGGATTCTTTACTGTAAGAGCCACTTTCTGCCATATGATGTTGTAGTGAGTGATTTATTTTGGACATTTAAGAAAGCCTTGGAAGCCTTTCTTGAAAACTATACTATTACCAGTTATACATACTAGATTCTCTGATAGGGCGTTGATCCAGGGAATTAGTCTGATTGCCGTATCTGGAGTCAGGAAGGAATTTTTTTCCCCAATGTGGAGCTTAGTGTTGCCACATGGGTTTTTTTTGCCTTCCTCTGGATCAACATGTTAGGCTATGGGGTGAACTAGATGGACTTAAGGTACCGTCCCAGCTTTCAACATCGTTTCCGCCGTTGTTCAGAAGTGACGTCAGGAACGATGTTGAAACAACATCATTGTTGCATCGTTGCATTTAAACGCACGATTCAACAACGATAGTTGTTCATGTCGGAGTTCACAGATTTCCTGCATGCAAGAAAACCTGTCAAATCCA
Source organism: Allobates femoralis (assembly GCA_033576535.1). NCBI lineage: Eukaryota > Metazoa > Chordata > Amphibia > Anura > Aromobatidae > Allobates > Allobates femoralis. The sequence continues at coordinate 33,190,416 of JARQOC010000005.1, forward strand.
ACTTAAGCAACCTGCGGCATCGTTCGGTGTGACACCGCAATAGCGATGTCACAGCCGATCCCGCCTATTCACTGCGGTTGATCCCAGCCCAGCGAGCGATCGAGCCGCCAACATCGAAGCGCCGTAACCGGTAACATCTTGCCGTTTGACAGCTAGGCTGCGATGTCGGAAGTGAACGCGCACCCGCGGCATCGCATCCCACATCGCAGACGAGCCTTTAAGGTCTTCCTTCAACCTTAAATACTATGTTACTATGAATGAACAAAAGAGAAATCTAAATCCCATCACAATGTATGCTTTCTAGAAGTCAAGAGTTCAACTTTACACCTTATAATGATTTACTTTACCGTATTTTTCGCTTTTTAAGACGTACTTTTGTTTCCCCCACATTTGGGGGAGGGATAACGGGGGGGGGGGTGTCTTAAAAAGCGAATGTAAAAAAAAAATCTTACAGAGGGGGAATGGGTGGGGGGGTGGAGCGGGGGTGCCCGATGCGGTTGTCACAGGGCCACAGAGGTTGGGGCCAAAGCAGAAGCTGTGGGGGTGTTGTGCCCATCTCCGGTGGGCGCCGCCATTATTATTTCCCAGCATGCATTGCCGGTCTGGCAATGCATGCTCTAGTGTCTAGAAATGGTCGTAGATCGCGGTCTGTGCATGCGCTGCGGCCATTTTCATATACTCTATTTTCCAGACTTTAAGAAAATGGCCGTGGCGCATGTGCAGACTGTGCTCCGCAGACATTTCTAGACACTAGAGCATACATTGCCAATGCAATGCAATGCATTCTGGGAAATAATAATGAAGGCACCCACCGGAGACCGGCGCAACACCCCTGCAGCTCCTGCCTTGGCCCCCAACCTCCGTGGCCCACCGGAGACTAGCACAACACCCCTGCAGCTCCTGCCTTGGCCCCCAACCTCCGTGGCTCCCTTGGTAAGATTTAGGGGGGGCTATGTGCCAGGAGGTATGTCCCCCATTCTGGGACATATATCAGGAGGGACATAAACCAGGATGGGGGCACATATATCAGGAAGGGGCATGTATACCAGGATGGAAGCATGGATACCAGGAGGGGCACATATATCAGGATGGGGGCATGGATACCAGGAGGGGGACCATATATTAGGAGGGGGACCATATAATAGTAGGAGGATCATATACCAGGATGGGGGCATGGATACAAGGAGGGGGACCATATATTAGAAGGGGGACAATATATCAGGAGGAGGACCATATACCAGGATGGGAGCATGGATACCAGGATGGGGGCATGGATACCAGGAGAGGGGCATGGATACCAAGAGGGGGACTATATATCAGGAGGAGGACCATATACCAGGATGGGGGCATGGATACCCAGCATTGGGACCATATATCAGGATGGAGGCATGGATATCAGGAGTGGGCACATATACCAAGATGGGGGCATGCATTCCAGGTGGGGGACCATATATTAGGAGGAGGCCCATATATCAGGAGGAGGACCATATACCAGGATGGGGGCATGGATACCCAGGAGTGGGACCATGTATCAGGAGTGGGTACATATACCAGAATGGAGACAAATATACCCGGATAGGGGACATATAAACTGATTGTAAAACAGACACTGGCATTATAAGACGGACCCCATTTAACATTACAAATTCTATTTTTTTCTCTTTTCCTTCACCAAATTTGGGGGTGCGTCTTCTAATCAGGTGAGTCTTATAAAGAGAAAAATACAGTATATATTTCCATTTTGTTTATTAACAGTGCAGAATTTTTTCCACACCTGCTTAAAACTTTTGCATAGTACTGTATGTACTGAATATACTAGTGCATCTAAATGAATAAGAATATCATCAAAAACCACAATATCATATTGCCATATCTTTGGGAGCCCTGAAACACGTTGACTAGTAAATCAATATTATATTCACGGAACACAGCAATGTGTTTTTAACCCTTCATCCTCCCTACTTTCATTTTCTGAGATAATGACCCATAGGTTTTCATTGGCTGTAAACCATAATCATCAACATCAACATAAATAGATCCCTCTGTGTGCAATGACTCTATATATTATATGTGTGTCACGTTATGTATTGAATTGCTGAAATAAATCAACTTTTCAATGGTATTGTAATTCATTGAGTTGCACCTGTAGGTATGTCTGTATCCAGTTGATTTGAGGAGTAGATGAGGGGGATGCTGTTGCACTGCCAGGTGGAATAGTGGAGACACAGTAGGTGAATGAAGTAACCGTTATTTTCGACTCCAGATCGGATCCTTCGTCAGGTGTGATCCAATCCAGAGTCGAAATCCAGTTTGTGATTTTGAAACACTTTGCAATAAAGGTTTCTTCATTCACCAACTGTGTCTCCACCATCCTTCCTGGTAGGGCACCACCATCCCCCTCATCTACTCCTCCTGTTCCACTCCCGAATGGGAATTTAAGTTGGTGCCGCTCCCCGCTCCTTTAGAATGTGTGTGCCTCCTCATCCCCGCACCACTATAATTACTCGCTATTTATGAGCCAACATAACCTTATCTTTATCTATATACAGTTTATGGTTTTTATGACTGCATTTAAGGATACCTTCAAGGTTCTAGCAATTTTCTGTTTTAACTGATCTTCATGGTTTAAAGGGGAACTCCAGGGAGATGACATTTTTGTACAGTTCCTGCCCTCCTACATGATGAAGAAGAGCTAAGCACTACAGTTCTAGGATCTATAGATCTCTTATAAATCAATAAAATCATATCTGCTCCTCAGCTCTGTTGTTTGTCTTGGTTGAGTTCTTCTTGCCATATTCTGGCTTAGACCACCTGAGAAATAGTATGTATCTGAGTACCAACACTGTCCCTGCAAAACACACCTGATGGTCACAAACACGTTTTGAAAGCTGGTGAATCCATAACTGAAAGCTATAAAGATTGCCTATTTGTTTCTGGAGCACCCGCCATGTCATTTCATTACTATAGCCTATTGACAACAGTATGAACCATGCAATTCTTTATTATTCCTGTAGGGGTGCTGTTGTAAAGCTGAACACTTAATGCCAGTTTCCACAATTATGAATGACTGCTGGTAGCGACAAGCAGATTGAATCTGAGGACTCCTGTCTAACGGTCAGGCGTCAGAGGGTGGTATATTGGT
>JARQOC010000005.1:33193657-33292300 GCA_033576535.1 Allobates femoralis
TGCATCTTTGACTACCAAACGTGACTGTGTGTCCTTTAACCCCGTCTTCACCATTCATATCCATTATAGACTATACCATCACTGCCCCGGGGAATACAGTTCTACCCACTGGAGAAGAATGTTATCAATACCGTGGATGACAAGAAGAACAAACACATCAATACTGGAACAAATCAAGCCAGACATGTCACTGGAAGGAAGATCATCAAGATACGACTTGTCTACACATCATACGAAGAGAGCAATCACTGGAGAAGGACATCATGGTCGGAAGAATAGAAGAAACAAGGCGTAGATGAAGACCAGCAACCCGATGGATTGACATGACAAAGCTAATGGCAGAGAATACCCTGGTGGACCTATTTAGGCTTGGAGAATATTCTGGTGGACCTATCTAGGCTTGGAGAAGACCTTGACCTATCTAGGCGTGGAGGAGACCCCTGTGGACCTATCTAGGCTTAGAGAAAACTTTGATGGACTTATCTAGGCTTGGAAAATACCCCAGTGGACCTATTTTGGCTTGGAGAGGACTCTGGTGGACCTATCTAGTTGCACAAGATCAATCTTCGGTACAGATCCACCAAATCATAATGGTTCGAGATCGAGCTGAAGGCTGTTAAATAAATAAAAACTTTTAGGAATAATAATAACCAGTTGCGTAACATCATGCTGGTGGTTCAATGGTACTACACCTAACAATAAGTTCCTAGTGGCTCCCAACACAGTTCTTGAAGGAATGTGGTTGGACTGTAACACATTAGTATCATCCCTTGATGTTGACTTGTAAATGCAAAAAAAGTTACTTACAGAAACATAAGAAACCTGATATTAAGTAATATTCCTCAGGATGATGATACCTGGCTGTTTACCATGGTTATAACGACAGCAGTCACATAGCAGCAGCACGCAGATCAGTGTTCCCATACATTTCCGTAAGTCAATCTATTCTCTAGACAGGTAGGAATTAACACACAAGCAGCACTGGTGGGGAATACTTAATGACCAGTTTAATCGTCTCCACCTCGTTATGCATTCCCCTCTCACCGTCATCGTTGCCAATCAAGTCAGATTACTTTACTGATCCATTCGGTATAATATGGTATTATTCAATAACCCGTTATTAACTGTGTGGCTTCAGCATGGAACTCTAATCCGTTCACTTTGGAATACCACATAATTAGTTCTGATAATTAGATGAAGTGGACGCTCATCTCCCATGATATTATCATCTTTAGGTTTCCAGGTAATTCATTCTGCTTTGCTTCAGAACTAGTCTCATTCTGTGTCTGATTGAGATATATTACCTGTGGAGCACAATGACTGTCAACAATGAAGCTCCATCCCGGGTCATATGCCAACGATGTCCTCATGACTCCATATTGGCACGCTTCTAATCCAGAATAGATGCTAGTGACATTGCTCTGTACCATGCCTGCCCTGCTTTTCTTCATCCGGGGAGGAACAAAGCACAGTCCCCATCAGCAATGGTATAGCAAGATGGGAGATGGTAGTTGTGGCCAATGTAGACGTCACCCGGCACACTACATGAAGAAGGAGGTCCTGGCTGGGTGTGTGCGATTATGTCGTAGCGCGAAACGTCTGTGTAGGCTGCTTGCTGCCGATGGCGCTGACTAGCCAGAACCCACTGTTGACTTGTGCCAACAAGGAGGCCACAACTTTCTTTCCAATGACAAAATTTCATTGAACAGTTATTCAATGACATCAATATATATGGGACAGTAAGCACACATCTTCTCAAAGGATTCACTTTTACAGAGCATCTCTAGATACACCTTCTTTTCTTCTATCTGGATTGTTGGTTCATGCACTGCTTCTATCAGCCTACCACCAGAAAAAAATATAAGCTTGTTGGGGCCAGACTTCCAGCCGTCCATCTTCCTAGTCCCTTTTTGGCTCAGTCACTTCTGTTTGAAGCACAATCGCAGGACCTGCTGCAGTCGCTCACTTTGTGTCTCTGGTCTCCTGCCCTCCTGTTGGAACAGGTCACCCGCTACATGTGGCCTTAATGATCTTCCAGACCATAAGTCTGCTCTAGTCACAAGCACGGCCCTATCTAAAGTATCACAAGAAACCGTCACTTTCCCTAGATATTAACCCCTCCCATTGTGGGCTAGTCCCAACACTTAACTAGTTCTTGCTCCACAGTTTGGCAAACCAAAAGAGCTGGATATTGACTAAAAGGGCCACTTAACATGGTGGTTATGGTGTTCTCCGCAAGGAGCCACCCCTTGACTGGGTCCTTACCTGGAAGGATATCTGGCTAGTCCTGTGTTTGAGACTCCTAACCGAGGCTCCACAGACTTATTTGCATATTCATAATTCCCAGGAGGCAATGCGCCTAGGAATTCACTGTGTTGAGCGCTTTAGCCAGCTGCCCACAGTGTTTTCTTGGACTGGTCTCCCTGAGATCAGTGAATACTTTGTGATGTTGGTCTACTAGGCCTTGCTTCCACCTAGCCAGAATCCTACTCCACACTGATGAGGGGCAACACCACGAAACAGCTGTCTGTGGATGGATACCTGGTCTTGGTATTCCCTTGTCATATCTCTAAGCTTGCAAAAGAGCTGGATATTGACTAAAAGGGCCACTTAACATGGTGGTTATGGTGTTCTCTGCAAGGAGCAACCCCTTGACTGGGTCCTTCCCTGGAAGAATATCTGGCTGGTCCTGTGTTTGAGATTCCTAACCGAGGCTCCACAGACTTATTTGCATATTCATAATTCCCAGGAGGCAATGCGCCTAGGAATTCACTGTGTTGAGCGCTTTAGCCAGCTGCCCACAGTGTTTTCTTGGACTGGCCTCCCTGAGATCAGTGAATACTTTGTGATGGTGTAGTGTGCAGGCCTGGTGCTGAGTGCAATTCACTTACTAGCCAGATGCTGCAGGAATCCTTCCTGGTGCTGGAGCTGACAGGCTGTGGCTCTGCAGGTTGCGGTGTTATAATCCTGTATGGAGGGAATGGTACGCAGATAGAAACAGACAAGTGAGGCAGATTCATGGTCTCCGTGTTTACTCTCAAAGCTCTTCAGTACAGTTTACACTTCAGTTACAGTTCTTACAAGTCTTGGTACACGGGCACACTTTCCCCTCCGGGATTCCCTTTACTCTCTGCAGCCAGGTCTCTCTCTGTGACCCCTCACTCTGTCTCCGTATCCTTTCCGGGCTGTTAACGCTCTGTGTTCGCTTGGTGTGCGTCTCCGGACAGTATGGCGGTGACTCGGGCCCCTGTGGGTCCTCCTGTTTGTCACTGAGCTGCCTGTCCTTTGGGGTAGGGACTCTAACGTGTAGCTGTGGTCCTCCGTCTGGGGATGCCGGGTAAAACTACGGTCCCCTCTTGAGCCGACACTCTACTCAGCCCAGCCTCCAGCAGTCCTCCTGTGTGAGGCTCTACCAGGCTCTCTCTACTGTGTCTTCCAGTGTCATAGGAGGGCTACTCCGCCTGCAGTCTGTCGTCTCAGCTGTAATTCTAGGGCCCGGGTATCACCATCCCTTTCTGTCCTCTCACACTCCTGGGGATCTGGCTTCGGACGGGCTTTCTCTCTCCTCCGGCTCGCACTGGCTCGGTACAGATTCTGCGCTCCTACACCTCACTGTTCCAGGACGTGTGATTCAGTCTTTACTGCTCAGCCTACCTCGGCCTACTGTCTCCTTCCTCCTCCCCCTTCACTATTTCTACTGTCACTCACCTGACTACGTGTGTGCCCAACCCACTCCTCTAAATCCACCACCCCTCGCCTGCCTAGAGTCTCCAAGCTCAGGGCTGGATGCTGCCATCTACTGTACGTGGGTTGTGTGGGCAGTGAGGGTGTTGATGTTCAACTGTCGTCCTACCTGCCTGGCTGCAGTTCCCTTTGTGGCCTCCTGGATGTAGGGGCGCCACACTCTCCCGGAGTTAAACCAGCGCGTCCCCGCGCTGCCCGTCATGGATCCCCCTGAAAACATTTTATTTTTCATAACAACATTAAACATTACGAATTCTTGGTTTCTTCCCATTCGGGAGGTACAATGCTTCAAACGTTACTTTAAGTTAACTATAAACAAGTGCATGGGTATATTAACATCTCTACCCTTCTGGACCTCTACCGGGTCTAATGCTACAATGCATTCTCTTTACTTTACTTTAGCTAAAACACATTATAAGCGTTACTTTCTTTCAAAAAGTATAAAAACATTCTTACTTCTTCTTTCAAAAGTGCAAAATCTTTCAAAAACAGTTCAAGGTTCAAAGTTCACGATTCTAAATCTCATGCACTACGTCCCATGTGCAAAACTGGTCTTAAAACCAAAGGGGAGCACACAAAGGTGCGCAACTATATGTCGAGCCCACTGGGGCGAGGGTACTCGGTACCGGACCGGGTCTTTACTGGGGAAGTCACGGGTGGTCCTGGTCCGGACCGTGTCCCAGGCCCTGGCAAATAAAGGGTATATTTACAGGGGATTGTCAGTCATGACGCCACCCACTTGATGCGGCCAGTGATGGGGGCCGCCGCTGCTGCAGAACCTCCGGGGACGATGCGATAGCAGCTTAGGTGGTATAGTTCCAGTGGGTAGAACTGTGTTCCCCGGGGCAGTAAGGGTTAAGTCTATGGTGGAGTGTGTAGCACACTTACTTTGCAGATGTTGCAGGGATCTCTCCTCTTTACTGGTGCTGACAGGCTGTATCCTGTATGGAGAGAATCACTTCATGCAGAAACACAAGGGAAGCAGTTCCAGGGTTTTCCAAAGCTTTACTCTCAGTTCTTCAAGTCACTTTACAGTTCAAGTACTGTTCTTACACAGTTCAAGTACACGGGCACATTCTCCCTCTCCGGGTTCCCTTTGCTCCCTGCAGCCAGGCCTCTCTTTCTCTGTGACCCCTCACACAGTCTGCAGTGTCCTTTCCGGGCTATAACGGTCTCTGTCTCCACGGGTGTGTGTGAAACGCTGGACAGTATAGCGGTGACTCGGGCTTCTGTGAGTCCTAAGTTTGTCAGTGAGCTGCCTGTCCTTTGGGTAGGGATCTCAATCTGAAACTCAGACCCCCCCGTCGTGTTGTTTGAGGATGCCGGGTAAACTACGGTCCCCTCTAGAGCCGACACTCTACTTCAGCCCAGCCTCCAGCAGTCCTCCAGCACGAGGCTCTACCAGGCTCCTTTCCTTCTGTTCCTCTCGGTATATAGGAGGGCTACTCCGCCTGCAGTCAGTTGCTTTAGCTGTAGTTTCTAGGGCCCGGGTTACACCGTCCCTCTCTGCTCTCTCACACTTCTGTGGATCCGGCTCTGGATAGGCTTTCTCTCTCCTCTGGCTCACACTGGCTCAGTACAGATTCTGCGTCCTTCTGCCCTCACTCTTCCAGGACGTGTGGCTTTCTGTCTGCTCAGCTTCAGCTCAATCTGCTGCTGTTCTCCGGCCTTTGCATCTCAGCTTCTCTGCTGCTCTTGGTCTTTTCTGTTCGACACCCTGGGCCTACTGAACACCTTCACTCCTCCCCCTTCCTATATACTGTCAAGTCACCTGACTTCGGGTGTGCCCAACCCACTCCTCTGAATCCACCACCCCTCAATCTCATAGAGTATCTAATCTCAGGGCTGGATGTTACCTCCTCTTACACGTGGGTTATGTTGGCTGTGAGGGTGTTGGTGTGCAACAAGTGTCCTACCTGCCTGGCTGCAGTTCCCTTTGTGGCCTCCTGGATGCAGGGGCGCCACATATATACAAAGGAGAGTTCATATCACCTCATCGTCCGTGATATCAATGTCAATAAACATATAAGACAGACAGGGGAATGCTAGCATTCACTCAGGTATGGGATGGGGACAATAAGGAATAGGTCACATTCACACTTACAGTTTCCTCTTCTGTTCTTCCTGGATGCAGAACCCCTGTTGTTACACTGTCTTGGCTTGCTTCCAAGGTAACATCTGCGAAATTCTCCTTCTTTGGTAAACCTCCAGATTCTGTAATGCAGTCACTAGCAAGTAGCTTTCCGGGGTCTGGGTGATAGCATCCTTCAGGATCTTAGGTGTAACAGTCTCTAGGATGGTCACTGGATCCTTATTAACTGCCGTATTCTTGTACTGGGGCATTTCTGGATCAGTGGTATACTCTGAGTCTTCTAGTGCTGGGATGTCATCTTCTTCTACAGTATCTAAGCACAGTCTTTTAACCTTTATGCCGTATGGACCACGTTCACCTTCTACGATATGGTATGACACCCATTCTCCAACTTCAACTTGCCTGTCTGGGTGGTCTGATGGCAACTGCTCTTCCACCTCTCTTTTATTAATGAAAATGTCACTTCTGGTACAAGGTTCACGCGCAAAGGCAAAACCTCTTTCCTCTACGACTTTTACAATTTTCCCTGCATGCCGTGGGGATCTTTGTATTTCTCTATCTTTTCTAGCGATATTCTTGGCCTCTTTAGCATGAGCGATCATAATCTGCTTTTGTACTTGTCGCTCCATCTCTTCCTTCTCCCATTTTTTTACACATCTACGGATGTATTCCTCGCGTGTAATTAATTCTGCAGGCCCCACTTCGCTATTTGCATCTCCTAAGAAGCCCATTAGGTCGTCACAGTTCTTATCTCGCTCCCACCAGCAGCGGAGTTGCTCCCCTCTCACCTCTAGTGTCGCAGGTGCTGGGATCAAGGGCTGCGGTAACGGCAGATATCCCTCTGGTAAGGCTCCTAGTGGGTCGGCTTCCTTCTTTGTAGGGCGCGATGCAGCACGTGGTACAGAGAGATCCACCAAAGTCGCGGTACGGCATGCGGCATGCGGCTTTCAGCGCGATCACGTGTCGCTCCAACCCAGCCGTGTTGTATGGACAAAGTCTCGTAAGCCTGGCGGTGCACAATATCAATATGAATCCGGGTCCGATGCTCCTCCTGGGCCCGTGTCATCTGCTGGGGTAGCAGTCGTAGTACACCCTGCCAGGTGTCTTGGATGTGGGGACGTTCTCTGCCGCCTTCTGCCATCTCACTACGGTCACTCAAGTTCTTACCCTCGCCGGGTTCCTCCACCGGTTCGCTCCGTGGGCCCTCCGGGATCACTTGTGGTCTTCCAATTATGGCGCTCTCCTCGGCGTCCTCCGCTTCCATCCTCATGTACTGCAATGGCGACTGCTTCTCTTCCGGTCTTTCATCCAACCTCCTCTTGATGACGATTTCCGTTTCTTCTCCCGCCAGCTTCTCATTGGTAGGAGGGTCTAGGGACGAAGGTTCTTCTTTCAGAGTGATGGCTGTCTCTCCCGGAGTTAAGGGGAGCCAGGGCAGATCCTTCTCTTCGCGCCTTGGACCGGGCTGGCCCACGATGGGAGTTTTGGTTACGCCTCCCCTGCACATGGGCTAAGCTTCTATGGCCGCCATTAAGGTCAGATTTTGGCGGGAAAGTCCAGAACACGTTTCTTTAGGCACACAGGGTCCAATTCTTTTGAACCAGGTAGCTCCTGTTCGTGATGCCAGGTTGTCGGGCCCACTGGGACAGGGGTACTCGGTACCGGACCGGTCTGCTACTGGGAAAGTCACGGGTGGTCCTGGTCCGGACCGGGTCCCGGGCTCGACAATGAATTAGGGAAATATTTACAGGGGATTGTCAGTTGTGACGCCACCCACTATGTGCGGCCAGTGATGGGGCCACCGCTGCTGCAGAACCTCCGGGATGATGTAATGGCAGCGTAGATAGAATAGTTCCAGTGGGTAGAACTGTATTCCCCGGGGCAGTGATGGTTAAAGTCTATGGTGTAGTGTGCAGGCCTGGTGCTGAGTGCAATTCACTTACTAGCCAGATGCTGCAGGAATCCTTCCTCGGTGCTGGAGCTGACAGGCTGTGGCTCTGCAGATTGCGGCTGTTATAATCCTGTATGGAGGGAATGGTACGCAGATAAAAACAGACAAGTGAGGCAGATTCAGGGTCTCCGTGTTTACTCTCAAAGCTCTTCAGTACAGTTTACACTTCAGTTACAGTTCTTACAAGTCTCGGTACACGGGCACACTTTCCCCTCCGGGGTTCCCTTTACTCTCTGCAGCCAGGTCTCTCTCTGTGACCACTCACTCTGTCTCCGTATCCTTTCCGGGCTGTTAACTCTCTGTGTTTGCTTGGTGTGCATCTCCGGACAGTATGGTGGTGACTCGGGCCCCTGTGGGTCCTCCTGTTTGTCACTGAGCTGCCTGTCCTTTGGGGTAGGGACCCTAATGTGTAGCTGTGGTCCCCCGTCGGTTGTCTGGGGATGCCGGGTAAAACTACGGTCCCCTCTAGAGCTGACACTCTACTCAGCCCAGCCTCCAGCAGTCCTTCAGTGTGAGGCTCTACCAGGCTCTCTCTACTGTGTCTTCCAGTGTCATAGGAGGGCTACTCTGCCTGCAGTCTGTCGTCTCGGCTGTAACTCTAGGGCCCGGGTATCACCGTCCCTCTCTGTCCTCTCACACTCCTGGGGATCTGGCTTCGGACGGGTTTTCTCTCTCCTCCGGCTGGATGCTGCCATCTACTGTATATGGGTTGCGTGGGCAGTGAGGGTGTTGATGTTCAACTGTCGTCCTACCTGCCTGGCTGCAGTTCCCTTTGTGGCCTCCTGGGCGCCACACAAGTAGCGGACAACTCCTTTCACCTTAATCTTGATCTACATTTTGGAATCCTTACTCAAATTCAAGAAAAGGTAAAATGAGGTACTTCAGTAGTTTTAGAATATATTTCCATCTGCTGTCGGTCTCATTTATTAAAAATAACAAAAATAAGATCATGCAATAGGAATAAGTAAATCAATGAAAAGATCATAAACATACATGATCATAAACATACATTAAACAAGCATAGAGCTTTCCTGGCTACACATACCAGTCTCCAGCGGTGGTGATATTGGCCGTTAACCTTGTGGAGCCAGCTTGCTCGTGCAGAGGTGATGGGTGGGCTACAGTGAGATAAAAGCTTACAAAACAAGTCAATATTGGAGCAATCAATGTATTGACCTGGAAACTCATGAGCTTGGAGGGAAAGGTCTACAATCTAGGACGTTCCAGAGGACGGGCATAACTGATTAGCTGCAGGCAGGATAGCGGCGTTAGTCCTGATTTAAAGCTGTCAAAGTTACAACAAGGGAGGGGGGCATTTAATTAGCACGGTTGCGCTTCATTGACAGACACACACTTCAGTTTAAAAAAAACAACTAAATGGGGGTTTCTGATAAATTAAACTATATTTCAACAGTGCCCATAAATATGAGATATTCTCATGGCAGGATGCATTGTCCTTGTCATGTCAGGGGTCTGACACCGCCAGGTTGCCATAACTTCACACTATAAGGATATGTGTTGCACACCATAGTCCGGATATCACAATGGCATTGCCTCTCTCGGGGAGTGATGTCATGCTTGGAAGCAAGAAGGGGTATTCATATCAGGTAAACCCACAGCATGCTACACTTTTCCTGACTCCATGCCTGAAGGGGGAGCTCGAGACCCAGGTTCAGGGGAACTTCCCTATAAATTCTGGCCTGAGGGAGGGGTTAGGGAGAACATTAGGGAGAATGCTAGGGAGAAGGAGGAAGTGTCAGACGTCCTGGGGACTGGAGCTGGAGATCATCCCAGGATAGAGAGCAGCAAGAGCGAGGGACCCATCGGAGAGGGTCTGAGGAAGGAAAGAAGAGGGCCTGCACCTCAACGGCTTACCACCACCATAGACTATACGGTTGCCCTGGGAACTGCTCCACCTGTGGGTAGCGATACCACCTTAGCTGCGATTCCATCATCCTCAGAGCTCCCGCACCGCAGCATCGGCCATCAATAACTGAACATTACTGGTGGCGTCACGACTTCAATCCCCAAAACCTTAAATTACAAAGATAGATGGAAAAGAAACTGAACAAGAGTATAAGAAGCCTATTACAATGGATTTTATTCAGAATGTAATAAAAATAAAATATGCTCATACTAACTTAAAATAGTGAAGAAATGCCGAAACTTGCGTTAGGGTAGCGGGGTTATTGCAAAAACCGGCAGCAGTGTATGTAAGTGTAAACCGCAGGAACTTGCGTGTGCATCTAGTTGTTTACGTTTCCCACCTGATTTGGGTGTCCACAGTTTTTTGACTGAAACAAAAAACACATTTTGTAGCGATTCTGGTGTCGGTTTCAAAACCGAGAACACACGGATCCGGGACAATGCAAGTTAAATTACAATGGTGCTCTATGGAACCCAGATCTGGCGGAAGCTGGATCCAGATGCCAAATCCGGGTTTTTTAACTGAGCATGTCCGGAACCCAGTTTTAAATGATGGGGTATGCCATTTTCCACTGGATCCAGCTAAAAAAGGTAATCAACCGGATGCAATGGGGAATGCTCACACAACGGTATTATCACTTATCTGTGAGACATATCAATGATAATACCTGTGCGGGTGTATCCAGTTGCATCATAACAAACAATTCTGGGGGAATACGAAATGATGCAGTTTTTACCCGCATTCCCCCGGATTCCAAAAACTTGTAGTGTAAAACCAGCCTTAGGAAGAATTGTGTTAACATCAGAATGCTGATAATTATGGGTGAAGGGGGTTGTACCTTCACCAATCTGATACTTCAATCTAGCCTGAATGACAGCTCCTCATTGTTCCTCCTCCCTGCTGTTGAAATCTCTCAATGCTCACTACAAGCTGCAATTAACAGTTATACTGGGTGGACGGAAACTGAATACACAGCCTTACGAGCTACATACAGTATTTCACTTTATAGCTGGACTTATCTTAAAATCAGGATTATGCAACAAGGCTGACACTGATTTTTGAATTTTAAAGAATTAACTTATTTGGAAATGGATGACAGCTACAGATCTTTTGTTTTTTTTCTAATGAGTGTGAAGATTGCAAAAGGATTGTAAAAATTAAAAATTACATTCTAAAATTCTTACTGTGGAAACCTGCAGAAGGAACCTGAAGACCCATCTCTTCTGACAAGCCTACAACCTGCAGTGATCCTCAGTCTACTACACCACCACACGACCAACTCTACCCTCTCTTACTGTATCCTCACCCATATCTTGTTGACTGTGAGCCCTCGCGGGCAGGGTCCTCTCTCTTCACCTACTGTATCCTCATTCATCCTTTGTAGACTGTGAGACCTCATGGGCAGGGTCCTCTCTCTTCACCTACTGTATCCTCATCCATCCCTTATAGACTGTGAGCCCTCGTGGGCAGGGTCCTCTCTCTTCACCTACTGTATCCTCATCCATCCCTTGTAGACTGTGAGCCTTCACAAGCAGAGTACTCTCACCTCACCTACTGTATCTGCAGTGGCAGTAAGTGCCGGGAGTACTCTGTAGCCAGGTCGGCAGTCTTTCAGGGAGGTCATGGTGGTAATGGCCTAGCTTTGTGGCCCTGGCCAAGCAGATGAAGGGGTATTTACAGGGGATTTATAGTCTTTACGAGACACCACCTGTGGTGGGGGTTCTGAGGGTTCTGTCTCCTCACCTTACTGTATCCTCATCCAATCCTTGTAGATTGAGCCCTCATGGGCAAGGTCCTTTCTCCTCATCTACTGTATCCTCACCCATCCCTTGTAGACTGTGAGCCCTCATGGGCAGGGTCCTTTCTCCTCATCTACTGTATCCTCACCCATCCTTGTAGACTGTGAGCCCACGTGGGCAGGATCCTCTCTCCTCACCAGCTGTATCCTCACCCATCCTTTGTAGACTGTGAGCCCTCATGGACTCAGTCCTCTCCCCTTACCTACTGCATCCTCACCCATCCCTTGTAGACTGTGAGTCCTTGCAGGCAGGGTCCTCTCCCTTCACCTACTGTATCCTCATCCATGCCTTGTAGACTGTGAACCCCTGTGGGCAGGGTCCTCTCTCCTCACCTACTGTATCCCCACCCATCCCATGTAGACTGTGAGCCCTCACGGGCAGGGTCCTCTCTCCTCACATACCATATCCTCATCCATCCCTTGTAGACTGTGAGCCCTCGTGGGTAGGATCCTCTCTCCTCACCTAATATATCCTCAGTCATGCTTTGTAGACTGTGAACTCTCTTAGGCAGGGTCCTCTCTCTTCATCTACTGTATCCTCACCTCTCCTCTTGTACTAGTTTATGCCTTGTATTGTTGATGTTTATTGTACTTGTTTATGGATGTAAAGCGCCACAGAATAAATGGCGCTATAATAATAAATAATAATAAATCTAAAATTCTTAATGCTATACTCACATGGACAAAATTGTTGGCACCATCATGTTAAAATAAAAACAACTGCAATAGTCACGGAAATAACTTCAAACTGACAAAAGTAAATTTAAATTTACTAAATGTCAACTAATGAGAATCTGACATTCCTTTTGAATTGAGGTTTATGAGAAAAAAGAGAAAAAAACTAATGAAAATGAAGATGGTCCACAATGAAAAAATTGAAAATAATTTTTCTTTAATGTTAAACTAAGGGGTTTCCTGTAATTAATATCACAGATGACTACAAACTTGCTATCAGTCAGTTTGCTTAAAGCATGAAAAGTAGTCACTGTGCTGTTTGTTATCATGGTGTGTACCTCAATGAACATGCTGTACATGAGAAAGATTACATAAAAAACAAGTGAAAAACATAGTGAACAAACTAACAGTGACAGACTGGTACAGAGGGAAGAGGACCCTGCCCTTGTGGGCTTACATTCTATGGGATAACGGGGAGGGAGACAGTAGGTTGGGTCAGCTCCAATGGTAGTGGATCGCTGGCTCCAATGGTGTTGAAGCACCTGTTCAGGTGGTGGTGAAGCACCAAGTCAGGTGGTATTGAAGCACCACATCAGGTGGTAGTGGGGCACTGGCTCCAGTGGTGGTGGAGCACCATGTCTGATGGTGGTGGAGCACCAGCTTCGTGGTGGTGTGAGGGCCAGCACCACTGGTAGTGGAGCACCGACTCCAATGGTTGAGCTCTAGCTCCAATGGTGGTGGAGCACCAGCTCTAGTGGTAGTGGAGTGCCAAATCCAGTGGTAGTGGAGTGCCAGCTGTGGTGGTGGTGAACCGTCAGCTCTGTGATAGTGGAGCACCAGCTCCAGTGGTGATGGAACACCGGGTCTGGTGATGGTAGAGTGCCAACTCCTGTGGCTGTAGGGTCATTCCAGGCTGTAGGCTTTTCTGAAGAGATGGAATTTCAGGTTCCACTTGAAAGTTCTGAGTGTGGGGGACAGTCAGACGTTTTGAGGTGCAGAATTCCAGAGGATGGGGGATGCTCGGGCGAAGTCTTGCAGGCGGTTGGATGAGCAACATCCAAGTGTGGAGGAAAGAAGGATGTCTTAGGATCGAAGATTACAAGTTGGATGATATTGGGAGATTAGTTCAGAGATATATGTGGGAGACAGATTGTAGAACGCTTGGTAAGTCAAGGTTAATAGTTTGAATTGTATACCTTGGGGAATTGGGAACCAGTGGAGGCATTTGCAGAGGGGAGAAGTGGAGGAGCAGCGAGGAGAGAGGTGGATTAGTCGGGCAGCAAAGTTAAGGACAGACTAGAGAGGTGCAATTGTTAGGAGGGAGGCCACAGAGGAGGAGGTTGCAGTAGTCAAGGCAGAAGAGGATCAGGGCATGCACTAATATTTTAGTAGATTAGGGGTTGAGGAAAGGAAGGATTCTGGAAATATTTTTCTGTTGGTGGTGGTAGGAGGGGGCAAGAGTTTGGAAAAGTGGTTTAAAGGACAAGGCAGAGTCAAGGGTTACTCCGAGGCAGCGGATTTCCGGTATAGGGCAAAGTGTGATGTCATTTATTGTGATAGATTGATTGGGTACGGAAGATGCGTGAGGTGGGCAAAAGATGATACACATAAATTTGTTTGGTCACAATTGGTAATTTAGAACTCCTGGAATACATGGGAGGTTAATGGGATTGTCCCTTTTAAGGAAAGCTTAATTTCCCAGGGCAGTATGGTATGAAATAAACAAACTGTACCATCTCCTGGTCAACCAGTGAGTCTTCACTGCTACTTTCGGTGTCTGGGATTGCCATAGTCAATCAGTGTCAATCAGTGAGCTCTGCCGGAGTAGATAGAACACCCCTTTCGGAGCCTCTGCACTCACTGTTGCACTGCTATACATCGGATACATTAGTGGAGACTCAATGGTGGACCGGTGGGTGATGATTTTAGAGTGTTGTGTTTTTTTAATATCGCCAGACAAGATTTCTTGAATGGATACAACCCATTTAATAGACAATAAGTGATAGTTCCCCGACTCTTGGAAGACTTTGCGAATCTCCTGAGTTTTCTGTGCTCTTAGCCCCCGGTGTCTTGCTTATTCATGGGTCATAGGTGAAGGGATATGGCATATCCAAGGCGTATTTTACAACAAAAAAAAGGACATCTTTGTGTGAAACTACCATTTCTCCTGAAAGATTTTAAAAAATGGGTACAAAATTGAAGTGTTATCCATCTAAAGTAAACTTTGCAGAGCTGGTTGTCATGCTCGTCAAGGCGCGTGACGGAGAAAAGTGAACCCAGTAGACCAACGCACCTATCTCTGACCTGGAAGAGTGTACCTAAGTGGCTACTGAGTCTCCACTAGAGCCTCAGATGGAAAGGATAGGCTTGCACTTGTAGGTAGCTGCCAAGGGCAGCGCCAAGGGATCTCCGTACCTCGAGAGCTGGTGCCAGAGGTCGAGGTACAAAGACAGGCAGAGGTGCAGGTAGGAGGACCAGAGTGGAAGTCAGGCGAGCACAAACAGGCACCATCAGGTAAGCACAGCAAGTAAGGTAGATGCTAGCAATCACTGGCAGGTACTGACAGGCACAGTGGGTTAGGTAGAAACAGGAAGGTATGAGCAGGCACTTACAGGTCCAGGTAGACACAGTGGTAATACTGGATGGAATAGGAGCACAGGTACGGCTTAATAATCAATTGAGCAAGGAGTTTACCAGCAAACACGTCCTCATAATATATTAAAAGTCCATCTTTATTTGGTAAATCCTTGGTTTTAATGAGTTACCAGATAAAGATTGACTTTTTATATATTTCTGAGGACGTGTTTGCCGGAAAACTCCTTGCTCAATTGGATTTACCTAGATTGCTGAACTCCATTCCTTGCACCGCCCCTGGAGCCGCTCCATGCCTCAATCTGGACAGTGGGGGAGCTGAAAACAATATTTCTCTGCCCTACTCAGTAGACGGTTTCAAGATATAGTGGACCTGACAACTAGCTAAAGAAAGAACTAACTAAGGCTGCTTTCACACAAGGGATTTTTTTTAATTGCGACAGATTCGGCAGTTTTGCCACATCTGCCGCATAGAGGCTCACTTGCAGCAAGCCCCATTCATTCCCTATGGGACTTGCAGTCATGTGCAGCAAGTGTAGTTTTGCCACAGTCCGGCAAATCCGGCACTGGCAGCAGTGCAAAAAAAAACACTGCTAGCCGCGTTTTTTTTGACTCACCGCAAGTGCAAAACACACTTGCCTCACATGACCGAAAGTCCCATAGGGAATGAATGGGGCTGAACACAGGCTTGCTGCAAGTGTCCCGGTAAGGCTGCAGATGCGTCAAACTGCCAGATCTCCCGCGAAATTCAAACAACGCTGATGTAAAAGCTGCCTAAGACACATTGTACAGGCACCCCTCAATAGGGGAGGATGCCTTAAATACTCTGTATACTTCCTGTTAAGGTATGCTGGCCCTTTAAGACAAGGAAGTAGTTGGCCATACCCTAAACACACCCCTGAGAGCCCCATAACGCATGCGTGGGCCCCAGGGGCTGGCAGATGCAGCAGGAGCCGGGACGAGCGAGCAACATGAGCGGTGAGTGCATTGGCGCCCTTGACATGTGGAATTCCAGGAGTCTGAGGGTAAATAATTCCGCCATTATTTTGTGCCCATTACAAAGACAATTTTAGGGCGACCTATTTCATCTGTGTACACTCAAAGAATTTAACGCAAATTTATTCTGGCACTGACTACTGCTGAAATTCCAAAACTTTTTATTCTGTCACTATATACAGTACATCTAAACTATGTTTTGTGACATATGTCAAAATTCTATCATTTTGGGCCATTAAACAATTACGAGTCTCGAAATGCATTCTAATAATATAGCGTGTCTGGTATTTGACAGATATTTTAATAGTGCTAAAAACTACAGGCAAGTCAGAGATTCACCAGAGAACAGCAGAGTAAATCTGCTTTATACTAAAAATGGAGTTAATTCCTAATATCAGATAATGGGGATGGGCTCTGCAAATCATCATTTCCCTGCCACTGGGACTAATAAACAACTTAAGGAGGTGGCCCACTGTCATAATGTAATGGAGAAAGAGGATCAGTCTACTAAAACAGGGCTAACAATTTTGAATTGAAACAAAAGCTAGCACTCAATATGTGGTCACTGTCCAGCCAGGACCCCTTGGTGTGGACAGGTAAATGAACTGGTAAATCTGCAGTAAAACAAACACAAAACCTGGGTGCTGTGTAAGCAGAACTTGAGAAGTGACAAAAATCTTCCGAGCATTAAAGAACTAACAGTGGATGGACCGGAGCCTAAGCCAAGTTATGAATATTTGGATTTGTGAAAAACATGGATCCGACAGAAATGGGAGTCACATTTTTAGCATTGTGATCCCAAGTAGGATAGCATTCATATTTTTATATATATGTGCAGCCTTAGCATCAGCTTCAAATTAATATTGGTCCTATAAATGGGTTTGCATATGTCATATTTCCTATCTATGAATAGCTAAAATAATGATAGGAAACATGGCACTAAAATTTTCCAGCCGGGACCTCCAAGGATGAAGATATCATGAAAATTAGGGATATCATAGTTTTCTAGGGACTGGAGCTACATTCTATAACCAGTCCCATCTGAGGTCACCAATTGGAGGTATGTGGGAGTGACGGTCCTCTAATAAACACAGAATTTGAGTTGATGCCTCTGTTCAATGCTGGAAGATACACTGTTGTGTATGATAGTTACAAGTTTTATTGGAGTTCTTTCCTCCATAGTTCTTAGCTATTTTCGTGGCATTAGGTTTAGTACTTTTCTTTTATCTCTTTTATATTTATGTAACTGTATATACTGTATTGTTTTGTTCTCCTTTGTAATACCTTTTGTATAGTTTTATAGACACTGCCTACTTTTCCGATTAAATATATGAGATGTTATAGCTTCTTCTTGCTCTATAAGCGCATCCCTGAGTCCTGATTCCTCGCAAAGCCAAATGTTTCCAGTGACAGGTGTCCAATGTGCCTGTATAAATAATTGGTGGTGGCAGCTAGTTTTTCTTCAATTATTGAGGAACTTGGCAGTGACCATACTGAAATATATACATATATTCCATGCGTTGGAATCAGTTATGTATGTAGTATATATGTTCACTGTGAAAGCACCCATCAGCACTTTAATGAAAGCCGCTGTCGGTCCTGACGATCAGAGCTAGTGGAGTACTGTTTGTGACATATTGGTGACAGTGGTGGGATATCTGCTTGATCTCACAAGCTGTCTCCATGGCATATTGGTGGCAAGTACAGGTATTGTAGAGCATTAGTGATCTGATTTGAGCAATCATTCCTGTTACTGAAAACTTGCACAGTCCACTCCAAACTCAGCAATTAATTACATCGGGAACCAAGGGTGAACCTAGCCTCTGTGCTGCATGAGGCAAACTTCAAAACAGCATAACCCCCCCCCCCCCCCCGGCTAGTACATTTTTCTGGTCGGCAAAAATAATCCTGTAGAAATGATATCCACAAGGATCTCAGCGACATCACACGCACATACAAGAACTACACTAAAGAATCTGGAAGAAGGATTATAGTCAGACATCCCACCATGCAGCATCGTCCACACATCACATATAACGACCTGCAGTCTAAACATTAACAAGCAGCCACTGCACTAAGCTGGTAAAGTGGTGCGTCTTCCCCAACAGACCACAACTCCTTCTTCCAAAATGATCAGCCAATCACAAGCACCAGACATGGGGCTATCCAGAGATAATAGCAGGGGCCTTCCAATTGACTTGAGTACGGTATGTTGGAAAAGGGAGGGGAGGACGAGCGCTACTGACAAACCATCACTCTGGAGACACATGGCTGGATGCCTGTATGTATCGAGGGGCAGCACTGGACATGGCGTGTAAGTCATGGTTAATCACTCCTGCAACAGAGGGACAATGCATCCTGCGCCAGGGGCGTACAAAGAAATCATGGGGTCCCATAGCAGAAGTTCTAATTGAGCCCCCCCTGTCAAAAATAAGAATATTTGGCTGGGTCACACAGATACATACATATCTCACAACATTTCAGCCCTTACAAAGTAATTTTCTTCCTATTGAAGCCCCTAGATTCATCTTTCATTCACCCCATAAGGTATGATGCCAACAAAAGTGCCCCACAAACACTGTATGATCCCCCACAGTGCATTCCTCCACACGTACAGTATAATGACCCTACTGTACCCTCTTCAACTACCCCAGCACAGTATGATCCCCAACTATGATCCCTGTTCAGTCCTCCATGCAGTATAATGGATCAACATACAGTATTAGAGCCCCAAAACCTCTTAACACTGTATAATGGCTCCCAACACAGCCCTCAAATACCCCTCCATAAAGTATAAAGGCTTACTCATAAGCCAGGTTCACATTGCGTTTGTGCTGTACATTAACAAATCCATAGACTTGTATTGAACAAACGCATACGAACGCATGCTAAAATAGGCGTGTGCGTGCAAGTATGTATTTGTTGAAATTACGGTAACTGGCCAACGATGACAGCAGCATTTTTCAGTCCGTTAAAACACAAACGCAATATAACGCAATGCTACAGGTTTGTGCAAATCTGGCAAATGTGCAGCATTGCGTTATGCTGCATTTACAATAGATGAATAGGATAGAAAGAGATAGGAAAGATAGGAATATAGAGGCTAGAAAAGTGCCGCCCATTATACTCATGAATCGGCCATTGGCCAGGAGCAGCAAGAAGCAGCAGACAGAGCGGGGAGACAGAGCAAGGACACTGTTTATGCTTTTCTACCATCTATATTTCTATCTATGCTATTCATCTATCTATCTATCTATCTATCACAGAAAAAACTGCACAGCCCTCACAGACATAATGTGAACTGGTGCCAGCAGGGATTCTGGGTCAAACAACTAGAAAAAAATTCTCTGCAGCACTCAGCTACTACCAATGTGCAAACATGCTAACAAGCTGTATATATTTGAGGAAAAAATTTAAAAACTTACGTTTTTTTCAAAAAACTCAAAAATCTTATTTTTTTATTTTCTTGTGGTTCTTGGTACACATATTGGCCAATGTCCGTTTGCTCATCAGCCGCAACAAGGCGACCCCAGGTCTGCTGAGTCCTAACGCCGACATCCCTGTCCTCCTTTTCCTCCCTATCCCACTCTTAAGTGGGTGGAGACCATCTCAACCTAAGACTACCTAAGACAAAAGGAGGGCAGGGATGTCAGCGTTAGGAGTCATCAGACCTGGGGTCGCCTTGTGGCGGCTGATGAGCAAACGGACATTGGCCAATGTGTGTACTAAGAACCGCATGAAAATAAAAAATAAGATTTTTGAGTTGTTTGAAAAAAACGTATGTTTTTACATTTTTTCCTCAAATATATACCGCTTGTTAGCATTTGTTCATCATTGGTAGTAGCTGAGTGCTGCAGAGAAATTTTTTCTAGTTGTTTGACCCAGTGTCCCTGCTGGCACCAGTTCACATTGTGTCTGTGAGTGCTGTGCAGTTTTTTTCTGTTCTGTGTATAACGAATGGAGAATCTGGCTCCATGACTGCAACTTTGCACCCTCATCACCCACAGGTGGTCTTAGGTTGAGATGGTGTCAACCCACTTAGAAGTGGGATAGGGAGGACAAGGAGGGCAGGGATGTCAGCGGTAGGACTCATCAGACCTGGGGTCGCCTTGTCGCGGCTGATGAGCAAACGGACATTGGCCAATGTGTATACCAAGAACCCCAAGAAAATAAAAAACGAACCTAGCCATAGCCCTCCAAGAATTAGATTGCCCCCACAGAGACCTCCAAATATTATTGTGGGTACCATATAGTATAATTAGCTCCATGATGCACCCCCATTGTCCTCCACATATTAAATTGCACCCCCAAATTACTCCATGTAGATTAATGCACCCCCGCAGTCCTCCATATAGTGTACTGTACCCCCACAACCTTCCATATAGTATAATGCACCCCCATAGTCCTCCATATAGTATAATGCACTCCACGGTCCTCCATATAGTATAATACACGCTTCTGCTCTATGCCAGTCATTGCACTCGCTGCCTATGCACTATAAGATCCAATTCAAACTGCTTGTTCTCACCCACAAAGCCCTTCACAGTGCATCACCTCCCTACATCTCCTCCCTCATCTCTGTCTATCACCCCACCAGTCCTCTTCACTCTGGAAGTGCCTTTAGACTCACTTCTGCATTAATCCCAACCTCCCACTCTCGGCTCCAAGACTTCTCCTGAGCTGCACCAATTCTCTGGAATGCTTTACCCCAAGAAATTAGATGTATTCATAACTTACATAGTTTCAGGTGATCCCTAAAAACACATCTTTTAGGGCGGCCTATCATTATCCCTAGTAAAAGTCATCTAGACATAGCCTATCCGCTCCACCAGTCTCAAATTGACCACAAATAATGGTTGGTGGCCACATATACTGCTCCTAACTGTTCCCCATCTCCTCAAGTAGACTATACCATCATTGTAAATAAAAACCTGTACTTTGTGTCACCCCCACCTCATTGTTAGATTGTAAGCTCTTATGAGCAGGGCTGTCATTATTTTGCTCTAATTATTGTATTGTATTATGCTTTATATTGTATTGTATTGTTTTTTGTATTGTATTTTCTTATAAATGTTTCTTATGATTGCTTAAGCATGAACCTCTGTATTGTGAAGCGCCGCAGAATATGTTGGTGCGGGCGAGTGTGGGCTGAGTGCAGACTGAGTTTGTGCTGGTTGAGTGAGTGTGAGCTAAGTCACTGCAGGCTGACTGAGTGCATGTTGAGTGTGGGTTTACCATGGTGTGGGTTGAGTGAGTGGAGGGTGAGTGTAGGCTGAGTGAGTGCAGGGGCAGAGTGAGTGCTGGGGCTGAGTGGGGTGCGGGCTGACTGTGGTGCGGGGTCAGTGTGGTGTCTGTGTGGTGCGGGGTCAGTGTGGTGTGATGAGAGTGTGGGGTCAGTATGGTGTGGGGTCAGTGTGGTGCAGAGTCAGTGTGGTGTGATGTCAGTGTGGTGTGGGGTCAGTGTGCTGCGGGGTCGGTGTGGTGGGGGGATCAGTGTGGTGGGGGTCAGTGTGGTGTGGGGTTAGTGTGGTGTGGGGTCAGTGTGGTGCGGGGTCAGTGTGGTGTGATGAGAGTGTGGGGTCAGTATGGTGTGGGGTCAGTGTGGTGCAGGGTCAGTGTGGTGTGATGTCAGTGTGGTGTGGGGTCAGTGTGCTGCGGGGTCGGTGTGGTGGGGGATCAGTGTGGTGGGGGGTCAGTGTGGTGTGGGGTTAGTGTGGTGTGGGGTCAGTGTGGTGCGGGGTCAGTGTGGTGGGGAGTTATGTGGTGCGGGGCAGTGTGGTGCGGGGTCAGTGTGGTGGGGGTTCAGTGTGGTGTGGGGTCAGTGTGGTGCGGGGTCAGTGTGGTGCAGAGTCAGTGTGGTGTGATGTCAGTGTGGTGTGGGGTCAGTGTGCTGCGGGGTCGGTGTGGTGGGGGATCAGTGTGGTGGGGGGTCAGTGTGGTGTGGGGTTAGTGTGGTGTGGGGTCAGTGTGGTGCGGGGTCAGTGTGGTGTGATGAGAGTGTGGGGTCAGTATGGTGTGGGGTCAGTGTGGTGCAGGGTCAGTGTGGTGTGATGTCAGTGTGGTGTGGGGTCAGTGTGCTGCGGGGTCGGTGTGGTGGGGGATCAGTGTGGTGGGGGGTCAGTGTGGTGTGGGGTTAGTGTGGTGTGGGGTCAGTGTGGTGCGGGGTCAGTGTGGTGTGGAGTTAGTGTGGTGCGGGGCAGTGTGGTGCGGGGTCAGTGTGGTGGGGGTTCAGTGTGGTGTGGGGTCAGTGTGGTGCGGGGTCAGTGTGGTGCAGGATTAGTGTGGTGCAGGGTCAGTGTGGTGTGGGGTCAGTCTGGGCTGCAGCTGCATTACCTGCTGCTGCCTTCTTCTCCCCCATCCATTCTGCTTAAGATACTGTGGTGACATCATGATCATGTGACCTGGCTCCGCCCATGATCATGACTTCACCTCAGGCCCTGCAAGTCGATCCCAGCTTATCAGTGGCGGTGGGGGAGTGCGGCATGGGGTTAGTGGGGGGGACTGCGGGGACTGGGCGGGGGTGATCCGGCAGGGACTCACCGGGCATGGGAGCAGCAGCTGTCATAGTGATGGGTGTGGAAATATGGCACTGCCGGATGTGACATAGGCGGACATCCAGACGGAAGTGGATGAGCCAACTCGCAATTATATATAGAGATGTACCTCCCATAGTCCTACATATAGTATAATGCACCCCCAAAGTCCATCATATAGTATAATGTACCCCAAATTCCACCATATACTATAATACACCCCCAAAGTCCTCCTATATTACTATGCACATCACATAGTGCTCAATAGTATCCCACCACTGTACTCTGTGCTCTGGACATTAGCAGCAGGAGCGGCATCTGCAGGGGCCGCACTACCACAGGGCACCCTCGCGGATGCTGTCCCTATGTCTACCAGAAGGGGTCTCAGCCTGAGGCAGACAGTTCAAGTCACCATGGTAGGTGTGCCCCTGTCTGGAACATTACTGTATGTATAGCAGTTACACCCTTTTCCCCATCTTGTTTTCCTGCCCTCTCTTTTGTTTGGCAATCATGGCTGCAGTTGGGGAGGCCTTGTACAAACAGCAAACCAAAGAGGTTCTTGCTGCCATCTGGACATGATGAAGGGATGAAGAGACAAATTGACTTCACTGGCCACAACCAGGGTGGCGTAGACCTACTCCTGCAGATGTTTCACACACACCGTGCTGGCGATCTTTATAAATCACTATTTTATTATATCATTACTGCGGCTTCCTAGTATCGAGGAAGCCGCAACAGGCGGGGCTGTGTGCCGCTCTCCCCCGCCTTGACGGTAATTATGCACGCCCCCATGTGCGTGGTAAACCTCCGATCGCCAGCACGGTGTATGGAGAACCAGGGATGGATGGCATCAGGATACCAAGCTGCAGGGGTGGGTAAGAAGGGGATGTGGGGTGGTGTTATGGGGTCAGGATCACTTTAATGCAGCAGATGAAACACACATCATTCTTACTTTCCTTTGAAATCAGAAGATGTCCAGCAGTGCCATCAACTCAGAACTGGAAGTAAACAGGGGGATGCAGCTACACCGGTCTACTATTCAGTGATGTCTGTTCTGACGTGGTCTTTATGGAAGAAATAATACCAAAATCCATACCTGCTACATGGAAACAAGGCCAAGCACCTCAACTACACACAAGAACATAACAACCAGGGTGCAAAAAAATGGCAGCAGGTGATCAGGACTGATTAGTCAAAATGTGAAATATTTGGCTGTAACAGAAGGACGTTTGTTCACCTAAGGTCTGGAGAGTGAAATAATGAGTGTCTATAGGAACAGTGAAGAACGGTGGAGGGTTCTGCAAGCTTGGGGCTGCATTTCATTAAATAAGGTTGGGGATTTGGTCAGGAGTAATGGTGCCCTCAATGCTCTTGAGATACTGGCAGATAATTAGCCATCATGTAATACCATCAGGAATGCATCTGTCGGGCCCACTGGGACGGGGGTACTCGGTGCCGGACCGGTCTGCTACGGGGGAAGTCACGGGTGGTCCTGGTTCCGGACCGTGTCCCGGGCTAGGCAATAAAAGGGGATATTTACAGGGGTTGTCAGTCGTGACGCCACCCACTATATGCGGCCAGTGATGGGGCCGCCGCTGCTGCAGAACCTGCGGGGATGATGGGATAGCAGCTTAGGTGTAATAGTTCCAGTGGGTAGAACTGGGTTCCCCGGGGCAGTAAGGGTTAAGTCTATTGTGGAGTGTGTAGCAGACTTACTTTGCAGACGCTGCAGGGATCTCTCCTCCTGGCTGGTGCTGACAGGCTGGATCCTGTATGGAGAGAATCACTTTCATGCAGAAACACAAGGGAAGCAGTTCCAGGGTTTTCCGTGTTTACTCTCAGTTCTTCAAGTCACTTTACAGCTCAGTTACAGTTCTTACAAAGTTCAAGTACACGGGCACATTCTCCCTCTCCAGGTTCCCTTTGCTCCCTGCAGCCAGGCTCCTCTCTCTGTGACCCCTCACACAGTCTCTGTGTCCTTTCCAGGCTATTAACGTTCTCAGCTTTACTTCGTGTTGTGCGACACTGGACAGTATGGCGGTGACTCGGGCCCCTGTGGGTCCTTCAGTTTGTCACTGAGCTGCCTGTCCTTTGGGGTAGGGGCCCTAACGTGTAGCTGTGGTACCCCGTCGGTATCTGGGAATGCCGGGTAAACTACGGTTCCCTCTAGAGCCGACACTCTACTTTAGCCCAGCCTCCAGCAGTCCTCAAATGTGAGGCTCTACCAGGCTCCTTTCTCTCTGCGTCTCTTGGTATCATAGGAGGGACTTCTCTGCCTGCAGTCTGGTCGTCTCGGCTGTCCTTTAGGGCCCGGTATCACCGTCCCTCTCAGTCCTCTCACACTCCTGGTGGTATCAGCTTCGGACGTGCTTTCTCTCTCCTCTGGCTCGCACTGGCTCGGTACAGATTTTGCGCTCCTAGGCCTTACTCACAGGACGTGTGATTTCCAGTCTTTGCCTCTCAGCCTACCTCGGCCTACTGAACTCCTTCCTCCTCCCCCTTCCTATTTCTACTGTCAAGTCACCTGACTACGTGTGTGCCCATCCCACTCCTCCAAATCCACCACCCCTCAATCTCATAGAGTATCAAATCTCAGGGCTGGATGCTACCTTCTCCTACACGTGGGTTATGTGGGCTGTGAGGGTGTTGTTGTGCAACAAGTGTCCTACCTGCCTGGCTGCAGTTCCCTTTGTGGCCTCCTGGACGCAGGGGCGCCACATATCCCATTGGCTCCAAATGTATTCTGCAGAAGAAGAATGACCCCAAACATACAGCCAATGTTATTAAATGAGTGGACAGGGCTTGCGATAAAAAGTCTGCAGTCACTAACTATGACTGCATACTTCTGATTTGTGACTGTGCCGTGCACATGTTGTCGTGATTCCTCTATTCCTTATGTGAATGGGCTGTCACGATGGTGATGAGTATAAAGGTCGTTACTTAACAATGAGGTTATAGTTTAATATTCTGATCAGGCTTTCTTTAATGTCCACCCTCAATTAATCTTCATCATCCTGGTAGATGGCAACAGATTTTTATCAAGAATCTCAGTACATTTGTCCATTCATCCTCCCTTTAGTTATATGATGTTTGCCAGTGCTGTATATTCCCACCTCCACACTTCACTGTTGTTGGTGTTTTTGGGGTGATTTGCATTGTGGCCACTAAACATGGCGTGTATTATGGCATCCAAAGAGTTCCAGGTCATAATATTCCAGTATTTCACAGGTTTGTCTTAACATTATTGAGTAAACGTTAAACACTCTTGAACCTGTATTTTGTTCAGCAATGGAGTCTTCTGTGGTGTGCGTGCATACAGGAGTGTGCATACAGGAGCGTGCATACAGGAGCGTGCATACAGGAGTGTGCATACAGGAGCGTGCATACTGGAGCGTGCATACAGGAGCGTGCATACAGGAGTGTGCATACAGGAGCGTGCATACAGGAGCATGCATACAGGAGCGTGCATACAGGAGCGTGCATACAGGAGCGTGTATACAGGAGCATACATACAGGAGCGTGTATACAGGAGCGTGCATACAGGAGCGTGCATACAGGAGTGTGCATACAGGAGCGTGCATACAGGAGCGTGCACACAGGAGTGTGCACACTGGAGCGTGCACACAGGAGCGTGCATACAGGAGTGTGCATACAGGAGCGTGCATACAGGAGCGTGCATACAGGAGCATGCATACAGGAGCGTGCATACAGGAGTGTACATACAGGAGCGTGCATACAGGAGCGTGCATACAGGAGCGTGCATACAGGAGTGTGCATACAGGAGCGTGCATACAGGAGTGTGCATACAGGAGCGTGAATACAGGTAGTAAAGAGGAATGCATTACTTGTAGTTTTTTTTAAACAATCATACCTGCTGATTCCAGCTCTTTCTGTAGCTTGCCACAGATGGTCCTTTGCTCTTTGGCAACTGTTCTCATAATTCTTTTAACTCCTCTGTTTGAAATCTTGTGGGAAGCGAAAAGAGGTTCTTTATACTTCCTGATTATGACCCCAACAGTGCTCACTGTAACCTTCAATAGTTTAGAAACTCTTCTGTAACCAATGTCATCAGTATGTTTGTTTTGCAGTAAGAAGGTTGTGAAGGGCTTGAGACAGCTCACTGGTTTTACCCATCATGAGATGTTTCTTGTGTGGCACCTTGGTAATAAGACACCTTTTTATCGCTCATCAGTATGCGCAGCTGTCAGGGGAGCCGCCAGCTTCATTCATAAAAATGTACAGCAGCTGACAGGAGCCGGCTACTGTACATAAGATATTACCTCATTATATGCCCACTGAGTGGGTGGTAGGTCTGTAGGGGGCGTGGGCACCCCTAGAGACAGTATAGACACATTTAATAATAAAATTAAAACTTTTAAAACACTGAGAACAGTTTGCTCATCGCAGGGATGAGCAAACTATCCGGTAACCAGATTGCTTCGGATTACACCTCCAGAGCGATCCGGTTAAGGGATTGTGGCTTGTCTGAAGCCAATTGCGTTCACCGCATCCGGATCTGGATGCGGTGAACGCAATTCTATTTTTAAGTGTGACCCTAGCCTATTACACATAATTTATTGACAGATATGGTTGATGTCTTTGCCTGTGTGGATTAGATGGGTTGTTACTGACATCTGGTGACAAATTCATATCAATAGCACCTTTAGAAATATATATATAATTGCTTAGAAAATTGGTGAAGTGTTCAATACTTATTTCACCCGCTGTATATACAGATATTGCACTGCATCACTTTGTAAACAATCTATATCTATCTATACACACTCACACGTATCTTCATATAAAGCCGGCTTGTTTGTAGACTTATGCAGTATAATATCTGTACACAAACATGATAATTGGTGTCAGTTTTCTTCAAAGTGATGTCTATTCAGATGTAAATGAGGGGTAATTGTACAAATGCTTTGCTTTAATGCTAATGTATTGTTCTGTATTAATTGGAGAGTGAAGCTGTTCCCCTGTGTCATGTCCCCTTTACTAAATGTCCCTTTAGATGCTACTTGTTTTTAATGAGAGAAAACTTGTAAAGAGAGTTAGATTAAAAGAGCTCTATATGTGAATATTGTGCCACCCGGGCAGATCACGGCATCTCCGACGTCGTACTGTTCATTCAATTCTTTAAAATGACAGTTCAGTTTAAACCATGTTGTATAATTCTATGTATTGTCTATCTATCTATATATCTATCTGTCTACCTCATTTCTATTAATTAGTTTAATTTCCCTCTAGCTGAAATATACAATTTAATTATTTAACAGCCTTCAGCTTGATCTTGAGCCATGGTGACTTGATGGATGAACGATCTATAGGAAGATCGATCTTGTAAAGCCTAAATAGATCAACCAGGGTCTCCTCCAACCTAGATAGGTCCACCAGGCTCTTCTCCAAGCCTAGGTAGGTCCGCCAGGGTCTTCTTCAAGCCAAGATAGGTCTACCAGGGTTCTCTCCAAGCCTAGATAGGTCTACAAGGGTCTTGTTTAAGCCTAGATAAGTCTACCCGGATCTTCTCTAAGCTTAGATGGGTCTACCAGGGTCTTCTCCAAGCCTAGACAGGTCTACCCGGGTCTTCTCCAAGCCTAGATAGATCTATCAGGGTCTTCTCCAAAGGCCCTGTTTCACATAACGACATCGTTAGAGAGATCGTTGTAACTGTGACGTTACAACGATCTCTCCAGCTATGTCGTTATGTGTGACACTTAGCAGCGATCAGGCCCCTGCTGTGAGGTCGCTGATCGCTGCAAAGTGCTGTGGGTCATTTTTTGATCGTTACTTTCCCGCTGGTCAGTACGCATCGCTGCGTGTGACAGCAAGAAACTAGCGATCAGTGACCTCACTGGCTGGTAGCCATGGTAAACACCAGGTATCTAGGCAGCGCGCGCTGCCTAGATACCCGGTGTTCACCATGGTTACCAGCGTCCTCCCTGGTTAGCGCTGCCTGTAAGCGCTGCCTGGTTACCCACTATTTATCATACTTACCAGTGTCCTCCCTGCTTACAGGCAGTGCTAAGGCAGGGAGGACGCTGACGTTGCCTTCAGCGATGTGGGAGGTGGCTCCCATGCCCCTGATCGCTGGGGAGATCTGCCTGTTTGACAGCTCCCCAGCGACCAGGTAATGGCGCTCCAGCGATTCCGGCAGGTCGTTATCGCTGTCGGGATTGCTGCAGCGGTCGTTATGTGAGACAGGGCCTTAAGCCTAGATAGGTCCTTCAGGGTCTTCTCTGCCGTTATCTTGATTATATCAAGCCATTCGGTTGCTGGTCTTCCTATTTGCCTTTTACTTTCTATTCTTCTTACTAGAATGTCCTTCCCCAGTGATTGCTGTCTTCATATGATGTGTAGACGAGTCATAGCTTGGTGATTCTTGTTCGCTTGATTTGTTGCAGAATTGATGTGTTTCCTCTTCTTGCCATCCAGGGTATTGATAACATCCTTCTCCAGCTCCACATTATGATGGTGTTGATTCTTCTTCGATCTTGTTTCTTTATCGTCCAGGTTTCACTTCCATGTGTTACTACAGAATAGACCAGACTATGTACGAGCCGTGTCTTCATCACCAGTGAAATGTTCCTACAGAATAGACCAGACTATGTACGAGCCGTGTCTTCATCACCAGTGAAATGTTCCTACAGAACAGACCAGACTATGTACGAGCCGTGTCTTCATCACCAGTGAAATGTTCCTTGATGTGAAGACCTTGTCCGGTGACTTCATTGTTGATTTGCCCATAGCTTTTCTCCTATTGACGTCCGGTGTTGGCGCTGCCTCTAGAGTGATCATTGATCTGAGTAGGTTGAAATCCTTTACAACTTCCAGTTTGTCTCCGTCCATCTCACATGTCCCCGTTGTACCTGGCAGTAGTCCATATCTTTGACTTCTTTGTGTTGAGCAGCAGTCCCATGTTGGAGCTTTCCATCTTGACTCTCTGTAATAAGTTCTTAATTCCATCTATGCTATTAATGTTGTATTGTCTTTGTATTTAAGATTGTTCATACGACACATCCAGCAATTTTGACACTTCCTTCTTTTTTTGGCAAGTCCACCCTTCCTGTAAATAGCTTCTGCATATAAACTGCCTAGAAATAGTGACCGGATGCCGCCTTGTCTGACGCCTCGCTCTACTTTGAGCCATGCTGTGTCACTGTTTTCTGTTCAGACTGTTGCCTCTTGGTTGATGTAAAGGTTCCTAGTGAGGCTGATCAGATGGTTCGGCACATCCATAATCCTTCATTGTATTCTAAAGTTTATGGTTATCAACACAGTCAAAGGCTTTGCTGTAGTTGATGAAACAAGAATAGACCATTAACCATCTCGTATTAGCAATCACATTTCTTGTTCCTCTGCCTTTTCTGAATTCTGCTTGTTCCTCTGTGAACTGTCTGTAAAAGTAAAGCTGTAGCCATCCTTTTAGGATCTTCAGAAGTATTTTGCTTACATGAGGTATGAGCATAATAGTCTGATAGAATTCACAGCTGGTAGTGTCGCACACTAGGGACCGCGGTACTCGAGACCGGGTCTATACTGTCTCACAGGGAATGTCAGGGTGCCAGGACCGGTCCCGTCATCCCAGATGCAGCAAAGGGAGCATTTCCAGGGAGATTTGTCGTGACGCCACACGCTGTATGTGGTTAGTAGAACCACCGCTGCCGTATTCCTGCTGGGCATGGTGACTTGGGGCAGCGTGGATGGTAGGGCTGAGGGTCCCCAGGGCAGGTATAGTAGTAATGGATGAGCCTGGTGAGGGATTGTGTTCGGTGCAGTTCACTTACTTTGTCACTGCAGCTTCTCCAGCAGTGCTTGCTGTCCTGGTAGTCTGCGACTCTGCAGGTGGAAATCTCTGTTGTGGATTATAGACAACAGGCGCAATTAACAGACAGACTCACTTTTGTAGTTTTCTCAGTCCCTTTCACTAGAGCAGATGGTAAAAGCTGTCCGCGGAGGCTGAAGAGCTAATTGGGGTTATTGTAACCCAGCTTGTAATTTGGCTTCTGCAGCTAGGTTGCCGACCCTGTCTCTCCCTGCGGGGTACCAGTATAACAAGCAACTCGAGTCCTTCACTTTCTCTACCCTGCACCTGGGTGTCAGTGTTGCTGGAGTCTATGCGTTGCTTTGTTTTTGGTACAGTGTGGCTGGGAATCTGGAACCCCCACCTTCCGGTATTGACTGCTGGGATGTGTGACCCTGCACAGTCTCGGACTCTGGTGTCCGTTCTATGCACTTGTTCTTTAGGGAGAGCTCTGTGCTGCTCAGCCTCCCAGGTGTGTTCTTGCTTCTCCTTACCTCAGAGTCCCTAGCCTTAGGCCAGGAACTCGTCAGTGGACTCTGAGATGAGCTTAGCACGGCTCTTTTACACTCAGGTCCTCTTCACAGTCCTCCCAGGAACTGCACTGAACTTTCCCGACCAGACCAGAATATATATGGGAGCTCACCCTGAACCCGGGCTTGGTCTCCCCATTCTGGCTTGGAGGTGTTGGTGTTGTGTGTGTGTTGCCTGATGAGAATACCCTTTGTTGCTTTCTGGTGACATCACTGTGGCAGTGATGACACTGTGGCACATTAAGCCTGGGGTGCCACAGTAACATCTCCATTCCTGGGAATAGGTATACACACCACCTTGTCCAGTTCTTGGGCCATTTGTCAATTGTCCATATCCATCTGATGACAAACTGCTGGAGACACACTATATCAGCTGTTTTTAATTGCATTCTTAGGCTTATAACCCATTCCAGCAATTGCACACAGCACACAGTGTTAGAGTAGGACCCGGTATTATGGGAGCACTTTGGCGCAATTACCGGGCTCTTCGCAGTAGCGCCAGTGTTGAAGCTAAGACTCTCATTTCTTTTTCTCAGGTATAGTAATTACTGTGTTCCCCCTCTAGATACACCTTTAGCTGTACACTATAGCCCTACTTTTCACTAATATTCATTAATCATTAGCCTTTAAGCTTTACACATAGTCATATCATGAAGAGTGTTGCAGCATTTTAGTTCTTAATGTAACTAATGTGGGAGGCATAAGGAAGAGAACTGAGGAGTGTAGGTTGAGTATGAAGTTACGGCGGGGGTCCAGGAGGGGAGTCTGGCAGTGTATCCCGCTGTCATCCACTTCCACCACTCTGACTGTCTCCTCCCCTGCTCCCTCTTATTACCCTGTGCTGTGCTATTGCAGTCTGGGGCTGTCACAGACCTGTGCTAATGTCACAGTCATGTGATCAGTCACATAGCTGTGACATCACCAGAGGTACTAAAGTCAACGAGGTGCAGAGAGATGAGCCGGAGGCGGTGGGAGCGGGGGGATGTGCAAGGGAAGCGGAGATTGAGCGTGGGGGCGACTGGAGCAGGGGGTGCATACACAGAGCTGGGGGGAGACAGTGCGGACTGCTGGGAGAACTTGGGGGGAGCACTAGTGGTGTGCGGTGGCGGTGGGCGGCCATATTCTTACACCCCATAGGGTGTATATGCGGCGGAAGTGACGTATACTGTTTAAACCGTACGGAAGTGGATTTAAGGCAATTATATAAAGAAATTTTCACATCGAGGTCCTTTGATTTTTGACAGAAGCAACAACTTTGTTTTTTAAGATGTCTGGTTTGCTATCTTGTACAGTCTCAGTTTCTTCCCATATCAATGGCTTGTTTTTGTAGAAATGCTCTGTGTATTCTCTCCATCTTTCATTGATCCATTTTGGCTTAGTTAGTTTGCATTTCAGGATTCCCACTCATGGTTGAAATTTTTCTCATATCTCTTTGATCTTTTGGTATGCCTTCCTGGTCTTGCCCTTCAGATGTTCGTTTTATATAACTGTACATATCTTATGGTAATAAAGTTATTTCTCTGCTTTAATGGCTCTCTTTAGTCATTTACTGATGTTGTCTGTATCCTGCATTTTGCTTTTACCTTTCTTCAATCATCTTTAGGGCCTCTTCTATTATCCATAGCTGCATGGATCTTTTCTACCTCTTGTTTGTTGTCTTTCTGGATTCTTCAGTGATAATATTCTTCCTCAGGCTTTTTTCCAGTGAAATAATCTGATTGTGCAGAGCATTCCAAAAAACATCAGGTATGTTGGTCAAACTAAAGTTGCAAACAACCTGTTGTCTTGTCTGTTTGCCCAACTTGACTCTAATCTTTGCTGTCAAATGTTCTTGATCATTCCCACAGTCAGCTCCTAGCCTTTTTTTTGCTATAATGATCTACAATCTCCATCTTTGCTGAACACATATGTACTCAATTTCTTACATGCCCAGTTTCGTGAAATCCATGTGTAGAATCTATGTTTGTGCTTTTGTAAAAAGGTGTCAATGAGGACAGTTGATTTGTCGAATAAAAGTCAATAAATCTTCCTTAAACCTTGTTTCATTCAGCAAGATCAACACTTCCAAAAAAGGTCTCATGTTTGCCATTCAAGTCTCCAATGATAATGAGTACCTTATATACTCAAGTATAAGCCGAGTTTTTCAGCACAATTTTTGTGCTGAAAAGTGCCCCTCTCGGCTTATACTCGAGTCACTATACAGCCTGGGGGAGCCCTGCAGGGATGGGGGAGCCCTGCAGCAATGAGGGAGCCTACTGCCAGTTTCTGGAAGATAACTTCTTCAAGCAGTGGTAGAGGAAGAAGTCGGGATCGTTCAAGAAAAACATGATTTTCATGCAGGACAATGCTCCATCACATGCATCCAACTACTCCACAGCGTGGCTGGCCAGTAAAGGTCTAAAAGAAGAAAAAATAATGACATGGCCCCCTTGTTCACCTGATCTGAACCTCATAGAGAACCTGTGGTCCCTCCTAAAACGTGAGATCTACAGGGAGGGAAAACAGTACACCTCTGGGAACAGTGTCTGGGAGGGAAAACAGTACACCTCTGGGAACAGTGTCTGGAGGCTGTGGTGGCTGCTGCACGCAATGTTGATCGCAAACAGATCAAGCAACTGACAGAATCTATGGATGGAGGCTGTTGACTGTCATCATAAAGAAAGGGGGCTGTATTGGGCACTAATTTTTTCGGGTTTTGTTTTTGCATGTAAAAAATGTTTATTTCTAAATTTTGTGCAGTTATATTAGTTTACCTGGTGAAAATAAACAAGTGAGATGGGAATATATTTGGTTTTTATTAAGTTGCCTAATAATTCTGCACAGTAATAGTTACCTGCACAAACATATATCCTGCTAAGAGCCAAATCTAAAAAACTCCACTCCAACTTCCAAAAATTTTAAGCTTTGATATTTATGAGTCTTTTGGGTGATTGAGAACAGAGTTGTTGATCAATAATAAAAATAATCCTCTAAAATACAACTTGCCTAATAATTCTACACACAGTGTAGTTAACCATACTCCTCCCGGCATCTGTTGTTGGTGAGTAGAGTTGTATAATTGTGACATGGATTAGTGCTTTTTGTAGTCTTATCGAGATGACTATATTACTGACTGCATTGTACTTCAGGACAATGCCAGCCAATTTTTCGGTTGAGACTAAAATCGGCCCCTATGTACCAGACTAAAACTACTATAATACTGCTCCTATATACAAGAATATAACTACTATAATACTGCCACCTATATACAAGAATATAACTACTATAATACTGCCCCTATGTACAAGAATATAATTACTATAATACTGCTCCTATGTACAAGAATATAACTACTATAATACTGCTCCTATGTACAATAATATAACTACTATAATACTGCCTCTATGTACAAGAATATAACTACTATAATACTGCCCCTATGTACAAGAATATAACTACTATAATACTGCTCCTATGTACAATAATATAACTACTATAATACTGCCTCTATGTACAAGAATATAACTACTATAATACTGCCCCTATATACAAGAATATCACTATACTGGCTGTATCACCTTGTCCTCGGCTCCACCATTCTGTCCAGGACTGCTAGATCTCATCCCCATCCACATCTCCCCTGGACTGTAGCTCATACCTTGGTGGCATCCCACCCCGGACTGACCCCTGGATGCCTCACCTGTCCCACGGCTGCTCCATCAGCCAACCCAGCAATCGCCTCTGTCAACCCCGACCGCCTCGACTGATCCCCCAACTTCCCCATCTGACCCATCCATCCGACCCCCCACCTTACATCTCATCCCCTGGTCATCACCTCATCCCATGACCGCTCCCCACTGATGACCATTCACCCACTACCACAACTTTCCCCACTCTGCTTCTGACCCCTGCTGCCACACTCACTCCCTGTTCTCCGTATGCAATGTTCCCGCTACTCCTCACTCTCACTCCCATCCTTCTCCACTTCCTATTACCCCCACTTATCCCCCCTCCCAGCAACAAAATACTGCTCTCACCCTCTATCCTGCCGAACCACCTCACCTACTTCACCGACCTTTTCATTCACTTTCAATCCTCAATTACCAAACAAGCACGCCCGCCTCGCAAGCTCTCATGCTCCCACCTGCTAACCCTCGGCCTACTCCTCCTCCTTGCCGGTGACATCTCCCCCAATCCTGGCCCCCCCCGCAACATCCCAACAACAACCTTCATCCCGCGACCCACCGCCAACCCTCGCAACCTCACCACCACTTGCTCTCGCAACCCCACCAACATCAGACCCATTCCCCCAACCCATGCCCCACCTACCGCTCTACCCGGCGCACTCTGGAATGCCCACTCAGTGTGCAACAAACTCCCCGACATCCATGATCTCTTTATCTCCAGGAAACTGTCATTCCTCGGCCTCACCGAGACCTGGCTCACCCCCTCCGACACGGCCTCCCCTGCTGCACTATCCTACGGCGGCCTCAGCCTGTCCCACACCCCCCGTCCCTCTGGCAAACAAGGCGGTGGAGTTGGCATACTGCTGTCCAACTCCTGCACCTTCAGCCCCATCCCCCAGCCCCCATCCGTCACTGTCCCCTCCTTCGAAGCCCACTCAGTCCGAATCTTCTCCCCCTGCAACCTCCAAATAGCCATCATCTACCGCCCCCCCGGACCCACCGCCTCCTTCCTTGACCACTTCACCACCTGGCTACTTCACTTCCTCTCCACTGACATCCCCTCCATCATCATGGGCGACTTCAATATCCCCATTGACACTCCCCGCCCAGCCGCCTCCAACCTTCTTTCCTTGACCACCTCCCTAGGGCTCTCCCAATGGTCCTCCTCTCCAACCCACGAACAAGGCCACACGCTTGACCTCATCTTTACCCGCCTTTGCTCCCTCTCTAACCTCACAACCTCGGTACTCACACTGTCCGACCACCATCTCTTGACCTTCTCCGCCCTCTCCTCCCCTGCCACACTACCCCCTCTCCGCAAACTTGATCACCCTCGCCGAAACCTAAAAGATCTTGATCTTCCTTTATTCTCTGAATCACTCCTCCCTCTCACCGACCTACCCTGCGCTGACGACATTGACATTGCCACCACCCTATACAACACCACCATAACGAACGCTCTCGACCTAGCCGCCCCCCTCACTCTCCATGCTCCACGCATTAACAGGCAACCCTGGCACACCACCCTCACTAAAAACCTGAGACGGGCGTCCAGAGTCGCCGAGAGGAGATGGAAAAAGTCTCACACCCCCGAGCACTTTGCTCTATTCAAGCAATCCATCACTGACTTCAAGACGGCACTCGCTACCGCCAAGCAAGTGTTCTTCTCATCCCTTATAACCTCTCTGTCCCGCAACCCCAAGCAGCTCTTCAAAACTTTCAACTCCTTACTTCGCCCACCTGCTCCTCCCCCTTCTCCCCTCATCTCTGCTGAAGACTTTGCGACCTTCTTCAAGGAGAAGATCGACAAGATCAGAAGCAGCTTCGGTCACCTATCCCCACACCTCCCCTTCCCACCTACACTGCCCTCCTCCTCCATCAGCCACTTCCCCCCCATAACTGAAGACCAACTCTCCTCCCTCCTGTCAAAATCACACCTCACCACCAGCGCCCACGACCCGCTCCCATCCCACCTCATTCCCAACCACACCTCCATTTTCATCCCAGCCCTCACCCACCTCTTTAACCTTTCACTTAGCACTGGTACCTTCCCCTCGGCCTTCAAACACGCCCTAATCACGCCCATCCTAAAAAAACCCTCACTTGACCCTACCTCTGTCTCTAACTATCGCCCCATATCTCTTCTCCCATTCGCCTCTAAGCTACTTGAACAACACGTCCACTCCGAACTGTCCTCTCACCTCTCCTCGTGCTCCCACTTCGACCGCCTACAGTCCGGCTTCCGACCCCTCCATTCCACCGAAACAGCCCTGACCAAAGTCACCAACGACCTACTGACCGCCAAGAACAAACACTACTACTCCATCCTGCTACTCCTTGACCTGTCTGCCGCCTTCGACACGGTTGACCACTCCCTTCTTCTCAGGATCCTGGAATCCCTTGGCATCACCCACCTTGCCCTCTCCTGGATCTCCTCATACCTAGCGGACCGGACCTTCAGCGTCTCCCACTCCCACACCTCCTCCTCACCCTACCCCCTTTCTGTCGGAGTCCCCCAAGGTTCGGTCCTGG
Organism: Allobates femoralis; assembly: GCA_033576535.1. NCBI lineage: Eukaryota > Metazoa > Chordata > Amphibia > Anura > Aromobatidae > Allobates > Allobates femoralis. Next base: position 33,230,497 of record JARQOC010000005.1, read on the forward strand.
GACCCCTACTTTTCTCCATTTACACTCTCGGCCTAGGGCAACTCATCGAGTCCCATGGCCTCCAGTACCACCTCTACGCCGACGACACCCAAATCTACCTGTCCGGCCCCGACATCACCTCCCTACTCTCGAAAATCCCTCAATGCCTTTCCGCCATCTCATCCTTCTTCTCTGCTCGCTTCCTTAAACTCAACATGGACAAAACTGAATTCATAGTCTTCCCCCCAAGAAATTCCACCCCACCTCCCAACCTATCCATCTGCGTCAACGACTGCCCCCTCTCCCCAGTCCCCCAAGCCAAATGCCTCGGGGTAATCCTTGACTCCTCCCTATCCTTCAAACCCCACATCGAGGCCCTCACCACATTCCTCCGGCTCCAGCTCAAGAACATCTCACGGATCCGCTCCTTCCTCACCCACGACACCGCTAAAACACTCATCCATGCTCTTATCATCTCCCGCCTTGACTACTGCAACCTCCTTCTCAATGGCCTCCCGGCTAACTCCCTCACACCTCTCCAGTCTATCCTCAACTCCGCTGCCCGACTCATCTATATGTCCTCCCGCTACTCCCCTGTCTCCCCCCCTCTGCCAAGCCCTTCACTGGCTCCCCGTCTCCAAGAGATCCCAATTCAAAACACTAACCATGGCGTACAAAGCCATACACAACCTGGCTCCTCCATACATCTCCGACCTGGTCTCCCGATACCTACCCTCACGCAACCTCCGCTCCTCCCAAGAACTCCTCCTCTGCTCCCCCCCTCATCACCTCTTCGCACAACCGAGTCCAGGACTTCTCCCGGGCATCTGCCTTACTCTGGAACTCCCTACCCGAACACGTCAGACACTCTCCTACCCTGAGTAGCTTCAAGTGTCACCTGAAGACTCACTTGTTCCGTCAAGCCTACAACCTGCCATGAGACCCAGGCGAACACCCCATACCTGATATTCCCCCATCCTACTGTATCCTAACCCACCCCTCATAGACTGTGAGCCCTCGTGGACAGGGTCCCTGCCCCTCCTGTACCTGTACGTCCTGATCGCCTAGATTTAGTGTACTTGTTCTTGTCTCCCTCAACCTCATGTAAAGCGCCATGGAACCTAATGGCGCTATATAAATAAATAATAATAATAATAATAATACTATAATACTGCCCCTATGTACAAGAATATAACTACTATAATACTGCTCCTATGTACAAGAATAAACTACTATAATACTGATCCTATATACAAGAATATAACTACTATAATACTGCCCCCTATGTACAAGAATATAACTACTATAATACTGCCCCTATATACAATAATATAACTACTATAATACTGCTCCTATGTACAAGAATATAACTACTATAATACTGCTCCTATGTACAAGAATATAACTACTATAATATTGCCCCTATATACAAGAATATAACTACTAGAATACTGCACCTATGTACAAGAATATACTACTATAATACTGCCTCCTATATACAAGAATATAACACTATAATACTGCTCCTATGACAAGAATATAACTACTATAATACGCTCCATGTACAAGAATATAACTACTATAATGCTATCCCTATGTACAAGAATATAACTACTATAATCTGCTCCTCTGACAAGAATAAAACTACTATCATACTGCCCCTATTACAAAAATATAACTACAATACTGCTCCATCTGTACAAGAATATAACTACTATAATACTGCTCCTATGTACAAGAATAACTACTATAATACTGCCCTATGTACAAAATATACTACTAAATACTGCCTATACAAATAAACTACTATAATACTGCCCTATGTACAAGAATATAACTACTATAATACTGCTCCTATGTACAAGAATATAACTACTATAATACTGCTCCTATGTACAAGAATATAACTACTATAAACTGCCCCTATGTACAAGAATATAACTACTATAATACTGCCTCTATTACAAAATAAACTACTATAATAAGCCCCTATACAAAATATAACTACTATAAACTGCTCCTATGTACAAGAATATAACTACTATAATACTGCCCCTATGTACAAGAATATAACTACTATAATACTGCCCCTATATACAAGAATATAACTACTATAATACTGCCTTATGACAAGAATATAACTACTATAATACTGCCCTATAAACAAGAATATAACTACTATAATACTGCCCTATACAAGAATAAACTACTATAATACTGCCCCTAATACAAGAATATAACTACTATAATACTGCCCCTATTACAAGAAATAACTACATAATACTGCCCCTATACAGAATATAACCACTATAATACTGCTCCTATGTACAAGAATATAACTACTATAATACTGCCCCTATATACAAGAATATAACTACTATAATACTGCCCCTATATACAAGAATATAACTACTATAATACTGCCCCTATGCACAAGAATATAACTACTATAATACTGCCCCTATATACAAGAATAAACTACTATATACTGCCCTATATACAAAATAACTATAATACTGCCCTATGTACAAGAATATAACTACTATAATACTGCCCTATGTACACAGAATATAACTACTATAATATACTGCCCTATGTACAAGAATATAACTACTATAATACTGCCCCTATGTACAAGAATATAACTACTATAATACTGCCCCTATTACAAGAATATAACTACTATAATACTGCCCCTATTACAAGAATATAACTACTATAATACTGCCCCTATGACAAGAATATAACTACTATAATACTGCCCTAATGTACAAGAATATAACTACTATAATACTGCCCCTATGTACAAGAATATAACTACTATAATACTGCCCCTATATACAAGAATATACTATAATACTGCCCTATGTACAGGAATATAACTACTATAATACTGCCCTATGTACAAGAATATAACTACTATAATACTGCCCCTATGCACAAGAATATAATACTATAATACTGCCCAAATGTACAAGAATATAACCACTATTATACTGCCCCTATGTACAAAAATATAACTACTATAATACTGCCCCTATGCACAAGAACATAACTACTATAATACTGCCCCTATGACAAAATATAACTACTATAATAGCCCCTATGCACAAGAATATAACTACTATAATACTGCTCCTATGTACAAGAATATAACTACTATAATACTGCCCCTATTACAAGAAATAACTACTATAATACTGCCCTATATACAAGAATATAACTACTATAATACTGCATTATGCACAAGAATATAACTACTATAATACTGCCCCTATAAACAAGAATATAACTACTATAATACTGCCCCTATGTACAAGAATATAACTACTATAATACTGCCCCTATATACAAGAATATAACTACTATAATACTGCCCCTATGTACAGGAACATAACTACCATAATACTGCCCCTATATACAAGAATATAACCACTATAATACTGCTCCTATGTACAAGAATATAACTACTATAATACTGCCCCCTATATACAAGAATATAACTACTATAATACTGTTCCTATGTACAAGAATATAACTACTATAATACTGCCCCTATGCACAAGAATATAACTACTATAATACTGCCCCTATATACAAGAATATAACTACTATAATACTGCCCCTATATACAAGAATATACTATAATACTGCTCCTATGTACAGGAATATAACTACTATAATACTGCCCTCTATGTACAAGAATATAACTACTATAATACTGCCCCTATGCACAAGAATATAACTACTATAATACTGCCCATATGTACAAGAATATAACCACTATTATACTGCCCCTATGTACAAGAATATAACTACTATAATACTGCCCCTATGCACAAGAACATAACTACTATAATACTGCCCAAATGTACAAGAATATAACCACTATTATACTGCCCCTATGTACAAGAAATATACTACTATAATACTGCCCCTATGCACAAGAACATAACTACTATAATACTGCCCCCTATGTACAAGAATATAACTACTATAATACTGCTCCTATGTACAAGACTATAACTACTATAAAAATGCTCCCTATATACAAGAATATAACTACTATAATACTGCTCCTATGTACAAGAATATAACTACTATAATACTGCTCCTATGTACAAGAATATAACTACTATAATACTGCTCCTATGTACAAGAATATAACTACTATAATACTGCCCCTATGTACAAGAATATAACTACTATAATACTGCTCCTATGTACAAGAATATAACTACTATAATACTGCTCCTATGTACAAGAATATAACTACTATAATTCTGCTCCTATGCACAAGAATATAACTACTATAATACTGCTCCTATGTACAAGAATATAACTACTATAATACTGCCCCTATGTACAAGAATATAACTACTATACTATTGCCCCTATGTACAAGAATATAACTACTATAATACTGCCCCTATGTACAAGAATATTACTACTATAATAGTGCTCCTATGTACAAGAATATTACTACTATAATACTGCCCCTATATACAAGAATATAACTGCTATTATACTACCCCTATGTACAAGTCTATGACTACTATAATACTTTTAATATAGATCATGTATCAGGTTTTTCAATCATTCAAGTCCTGTTCTGCAGTATTGGGTAAATTAGCTTTTTGTGATGTATTTCCTTTGTACATGGGACATGAAAAGTACCTTAATGATGGCAGTTTTGGACGAAGTTATGAATATGAAGCAGAGTCATTTCTCCGTCTCCACTGTCTGAGTTTTGACTGCAGGGAAAAAAATGAAAGTGGATAGTGAAACAAATCTGCAGGAATGATTACATCTGGATATTGGGGACGAGCGGCCTCTATTGTGAAGGATGCCGCTTATTCCTTCTTCACTAGCTCTATTCAATTTGTAAAGTTCTTCCTCTGTTGTCTCAGAGCCGCCTCCTCGTCAGGACTCTCAGGATCCAACAAAAGCTGAAAAATGGAATTGTCAAAATGATAATGAAAAAAATAAACTGTCAGTGCTCAGATTCTAAACACAATCTCCTATAACAACAAACAGGGCGGCCCCCGATGGGATTAGATGAGTGACACCGCCAAACCGGAGTGAAAAAACTACCGATACACAGGCACTGACTGCAATGGTGTGTGGTACTGAGTTTTGAAAACAAAAAACAATGAGTCTACATTGTTTTCAAAGGCAATGTTCAACCAAACATTCTTGTACGTAGGAGAAGTAATACTTATATTGTTGTACATAGGAGCAGTATCATAGTAGTTATATTCTTGTACATAGGAGCAGTATTATAGTAGTTATATTTTTGTATATAGGGTCAGTATTATAGTAGTTATATTCTTGTATATAGGGGCAGTATTATAGTAGTTATATTCTTGTACATAGGAGCAGTATTATAGTAGTTATATTCTTGTACATAGGAGCAGTATTATAGTAGTTATATTCTTGTATATAGGGTCATTATTATAGTAGTTATATTCTTGTATATAGGGGCAGTATTATAGTAGTTATATTCTTGTACATAGGAGCAGTATTATAGTAGTTATATTCTTGTACATAGGAGCAGTATTATAGTAGTTATATTCTTGTATATAGGGGCAGTATTATAGTAGTTATATTCTTGTATATAGGGGCAGTATTATAGTAGTTATATTCTTGTACATAGGAGCAGTATTATAGTAGTTATATTCTTCAATATAGGGGCAGTATTATAGTAGTTATATTCTTGTACATAGGAGCAGTATTATAGTAGTTATATTCTTGTACATAGGGGCAGTATTATAGTAGTTATATTCTTGTATATAGGGGCAGTAGTATAGTAGTTATATTCTTGTATATAGGGGCAGTATTATAGTAGTTATATTCTTGTACATAGGAGCAGTATTATAGTAGTTATATTCTTGTATATTGGGGCAGTATTATAGTAGTTTATATTCTTGTACATAGGGCAGTATTATAGTAGTTATATTCTTCAATATAGGGGCAGTATTATAGTAGTTATATTCTTGTACATAGGAGCAGTATTATAGTAGTTATATTATTGTACATAGGGGCAGTATTATAGTAGTTATATTCTTGTACATAGGGGAAGTATTATAGTAGTTATATTCTTGTATATAGTGGCAGTATTATAGTAGTTATATTCTTGTACATAGGGGCAGTATTATAGTAGTTATATTCTTGTACATAGGAGCAGTATTATAGTAGTTATATTCTTATATATAGGAGCAGTATTATAGTAGTTATATTCTTGTACATAGGAGCAGTATTATAGTAGTTATATTCTTGTACATAGGAGCAGTATTATAGTAGTTATATTCTTGTACATAGGAGCAGTATTATAGTGGTTATATTCTTGTACATAGGAGCAGTATTATAGTAGTTATATTCTTGTACATAGGGGAAGTATTATAGTAGTTATATTCTTGTATATAGGGGCAGTATTATAGTAGTTATATTCTTGTACATAGGGGCAGTATTATAGTAGTTATATTCTTGTACATAGGAGCAGTATTATAGTGGTTATATTCTTGTATATAGGAGCAGTATTATAGTAGTAATATTCTTGTACATAGGAGCAGTATGATAGTAGTTATATTCTTGTACATAGGAGCAGTATTATAGTAGTTATATTCTTGTACATAGGGGCAGTATTATAGTAGTTATATTCTTGTACATAGGAGCAGTATTATAGTAGTTATATTCTTGTATATAGGAGCAGTATTATAGTAGTTATATTCTTGTACATAGGAGCAGTATTATAGTAGTTATATTCTTGTACATAGGAGCAGTATCATAGTAGTTATATTCTTGTATATAGGGGCAATATTATAGTAGTTATATTCTTGTACATAGGGGCAGTATTATAGTAGTTATATTCTTGTACATAGGGGCAGTATTATAGTAGTTATATTCTTCTACATAGGGGCAGTATTATAGTAATTATATTCTTGTACATAAGGGCAGTATTATAGTAGTTATATTCTTGTATATAGGGGCAGTATTATAGTAGTTATATTCTTGTACATAGGAGCAGTATTATAGTAGTTATATTCTTGTACATAGGAGCAGTATCATAGTAGTTATATTCTTGTATATAGGGGCAGTATTATAGTAGTTATATTCTTGTACATAGGGGCAGTATTATAGTAGTTATATTCTTGTACATAGGAGCAGTATTATAGTAGCTATATTCTTGTATATAGGGGCATTATTATAGTAGTTATATTCTTGTATATAGGAGCAGTATTATAGTAGCTATAATCTTGTATATAGGAGCAGTATTATAGTAGTTATATTCTTGTACATATGAGCAGTCTTATAGTAGTTATATTCTTGTACATAGGGGCAGTATTATAGTAGTTACAGTTGTGGCCAAAAGTATTGACTCCCCTGCAATTCTGTCAGATAATATTCAGTTTCTTCCTGAAAATGATTGCAATCACAAATTCTTTGGTATTATTATCTTTATTTAATTTGTCTTCAATGAAAAAACACAAAAGAGAATGAAGCAAAAAGCAAAACATTGATCATTTCACACAAAACTCCAAAAATGGGCCGGACAAAAGTATTGGCACCCTCAGCCTAATACTTGGTTGCACAACCTTTAGCCAAAATAACTGCGATCAACCGCTTCCGGTAACCATCAATGAGTTTCTTACAATGCTCTGCTGGAATTTGAGACCATTCTTCTTTGGCAAACTGCTGCAGGTCCCTGATATTTGAAGGGTGCCTTCTCCAAACTGCCATTTTTAGATCTCTCCACAGGTGTTCTATGGGATTCAGGTCTGGACTCATTGCTGGCCACCTTAGAATTCTCCAGTGCTTTCTCTCAAACCATTTTCTAGTGCTTTTTGAAGTGTGTTTTGGTCATTGTCCTGCTGGCAGACCCATGACCTCTGAGGGAGACCCAGCTTTCTCACACTGGGCCCTACATTATGCTGCAAAATTTGTTGGTAGTCTTCAGACTTCATAATGCCATGCACACGGTCAAGCAGTCCAGTGCCAGAGGCAGCAAAGCAATTCCAAAATATCAGGGAACCTCCGCCATGTTTGACTGTAGGGACTGTGTTCTTTTCTTTGAATGCCTCTTTTTTTCTCCTGTAAACTCTATGTTTTTGCCTTTGCCCAAAAAGCTCTAATTTTGTCTCATCTGACCAGAGAACATTCTTCCAAAACATTTTAGGCTTTCTCAGGTAAGTTTTGGCAAACTCCAGCCTGGCTTTTTTATGTCTCAGGGTAAGAAGTGGGGTCATCCTGGGTCTCCTACCATACAGTCCCTTTTCATTCAGACGCCGACGGATAGTACGGGTTGACACTGTTGTACCCTCGGACTGCAGGGCAGCTTGAACTTGTTTGGATGTTAGTCGAGGTTCTTTATCCACCATCCGCACAATCTTGCTTTGAAATCTCTCGTCAACTTTTCTTTTCCGTCCACATCTAGGGAGGTTAGCCACAGTGCCATGGGCTTTAAACTTCTTGATGACACTGTGCTCGGTAGACACAGGAACATTCAGGTCTTTGGAGATGGACTTGTAGCCTTGAGATTGCTCATGCTTCCTCACAATTTGTTTTCTCAAGTCCTCAGACAGTTCTTTGGTCTTCTTTATTTTCTCCATGCTCAATGTGGTACACACAAGGACACAGGACAGAGGTTGTGTCAACTTTAATCCATGTCAACTGGCTGCAAGTGTGATTTAGTTATTGTCAACACCTGTTAGGTGCCACAGGTAAGTTACAAGTGCTGTTAATTACACAAATTAGAGAAGCATCACATGATTTTTCTAACAGTGCCAATACTTTTGTCCACCCCCTTTTTTATGTTTGGTGGAATTAGATCCAATTTGGTTTAGGACAATTCTTTTTGTGTTTTTTCATTGAAGACAAATTAAATGAAGATAATAATACCAAAGAATTTGTGATTGCTATCATTTTCAGGAAGAAACTGAGTATTATCTGACAGAATTGCAGGGGTGTCAATACTTTTTGCCACAGAAAAGCAGCGCAGATAAAGTCAGACCAGGTCCGGACATGACATCCGGACATTATCAGATCTGCCCCCCACACTGCCCAACCAGCAACCATGGATGAGGGTAGAACAGGCCCAAACACATGTGCAGCAATCAAGCAGAGCCTATGGTCTGCCTTTATCTGCGCTGTTTTTCTGGCGCCATGGGAGTAGTTCAGTAATGCTTCAGGTACGTGTACATTTGATATGGTTCTGCTTTTAATGCATTCAGGAGGCCATAATGGCACAGCGTATTAAAAAGTGTAGAGTAGGACTGCCCCATCTGAGAATGCCGTGATGTGGCGGGGTAGCTCAAAGAATTGATCAATTGTTTGCCAAATGTCTCAGTTTAAAGTACAGTTAGAAATTAATATGTGCACATGCACTTTTTGTATTGCGTGCTAACCATAGGCAGCGCTGGCTTCTTGGCTTTTTTATTTGTTATAGGTTTGTGGTTGACCACCACTTTTTGCCGTGCGTGCTTGGTTGTGCATGCCGTTCTATCTGTCTTTAATGTGATTGATCTAGGCCGCTGTACACACATACAGCGGCCATACCCTGCCCATAGGCTCTGCTTGATTGTTGCACATGTGTTCTACCCTCATCCATGGTTGCTGGTTGGGCAGTGTGCGGGTCAGATCTGATAATGTCCGGATGTCAAGTCCGAACCTGGTCTGCCTTTATCTGTGCTGCTTTTCTGGCGCCATGGGAGTAGTTCAGTAATGCTTCAGGTACGTGTGCATTTGATATCGTTCTGCTTTTAATGCGTTCAGGAGGCCGTAATGGCACAGCATATTAAAAAATGGAGAGTAGGACTGCCCCATTTGAGAATGCCGTGACGTGTAGGGATGGGCGAATCTACTCGCTAGGACTCGTTACTCGGCGAGTAGTAAGGGACTCGCAGGACTCGGTACTCTGCGAGTTTCCCAGTGATTACTCACACGAGTCCAATGCAAATCAATATCAATCCTAGTTTTGTCAGAAACGCTGACAAAACTAGGATTGCCATTGTTTGCATTAGACTCGTGCGAGTAATCACTGGCTACTGTGCCAGTGATAGCAGGGAAACTCGCAGATAACTGCTGTTTCTTTGCGAGCCGAGTCCAGCTGTCTTCTCTGTGCAGCTCCAGGGTCCTAGAGCCCGCCTGCTCACAGACATTATGTAGCAGTGCTGAGATTGTTCTCAGTCTGCTCATTCCCTGTGTACAGACATGAATGTCTGTGCACAGAGATGATGTAGCAGTGCTGAGATTGTTCTCAGTCTGCTCATTCCCTGTGTACAGACATGAATGTCTGTGCACAGAGATGATGTAGCAGTGCTGAGATTGTTCTCAGTCTGCTCATTCCCTGTGTACAGACATGAATGTCTGTGCACAGAGATGATGTAGCAGAGCTGAGATTGTTCTCAGTCTGCTCATTCCCTGTGTACAGACATGAATGTCTGTGCACAGAGATGATGTAGCAGAGCTGAGATTGTTCTCAGTCTGCTCATTCCCTGTGCATAGACATCTATATTTATGCACAGGGATGTAGCAGAGAGGACATCGCGTTTTGGACTGCGTCGGACGGAAGAGGATTTTTTTAATTAAAGATGGAGTCCCTAATGGCTTTTTTTTTTATTTCTAATAAAAAATTTTCCTTGTGTTGTGTTTTTTTTAAAACAATTTAATAGAAATTCATGGCGGTCATGTCTAATATTGGCGTGACCGCCATAAATTTCGGGCTTAGGGCCAGCTGATAATACAAAGCTGGCCCTAACCTCTTTATTACCCAGCGTGCCACCGCCACCAGGGCTGCTGGAAGAGCGGGGTTCAGCGCCAGAGGATGGCGCTTCAATGAACGCGCCATCTTCTGGGGCGGCTGCGGGCTGCAATTTGCAGCGGGGGGTGCCCAGAAAGCTTGGGCATCCCTGCGCTGCGGATTCCAGCCCCAGCTGCTTAGCTGTACCTGGCTAGACATAGAAATTGCGCGGATCCCCACGCATTTTTTTTTTATTATTTCATGAATTTCAGAGTCAGAGTCTCAGAGTCAGAATCTCAGAATTTCATGAAATAATAAAAAAAAAATGCGTGGGGCTCCGCGCAATTTCTATGTCTAGCCAGGTACAGCTAAGCAGCTGGGGGCTGGAATCCGCAGCGCAGGGATGCCCAAGCTTTCTGGGCACCCCCCGCTGCAAATTGCAGCCCGCAGCCGCCCCAGAAGATGGCGCGTTCATTGAAGCGCCATCCTCTGGCGCTGAACCCCGCTCTTCCAGCAGCCCTGGTGGCGGTGGCACGCTGGGTAATAAAGAGGTTAGGGCCAGCTTTGTATTATCAGCTGGCCCTAAGCCCGAAATTTATGGCGGTCACGCCAATATTAGACATGACCGCCATGAATTTCTATTAAATTGTTTTAAAAAAAACACAACACAAGGAAAATTTTTTATTAGAAATAAAAAAAAAAGCCATTAGGGACTCCATCTTTAATTAAAAAAATCCTCTTCCGTCCGACGCAGTCCAAAACGCGATGTCCTCTCTGCTACATCCCCTGTGCATAAATATAGATGTCTATGCACAGGGAATAAGCAGACTGAGAACAATCTCAGCTCTGCTACATCATCTCTGTGCACAGACATTCATGTCTGTACACAGGGAATGAGCAGACTGAGAACAATCTCAGCTCTGCTACATCATCTCTGTGCACAGACATTCATGTCTGTACACAGGGAATGAGCAGACTGAGAACAATCTCAGCTCTGCTACATCATCTCTGTGCACAGACATTCATGTCTGTACACAGGGAATGAGCAGACTGAGAACAATCTCAGCACTGCTACATCAGGCAGCAGGCGGGCTCTAGGACCCTGGAGCTGGCAGCCTGTACAGAGGAGACAGGATCTTATCTGTGCGAGTCAGCGATTACTTACAAAGTAAACGAGCAATGCAAATAAATGACAAAACTAGGATTGCTTCAGGCTGAAGCTTCCGAGACACATCTGCGATTTGTAAATCTCACACTACTCGCTATTACTCGCTTCCCCATTCATTAACATTGGACTCGCTAGACTCGCAACGAGTAGCGAGTCCTGTGCTCGGACTCGCTAGAGTCAAGCGATTCCAGGTAATTTAGGATTCGCCCATGACTAGTGACGTGGCGGGGTAGCTCAAAGAATTGATCATTTGTTTGCCAAATGTCTCAGTTTAAAGTACAGTTAGAAATTAATTTGTATTGTGTGCTAACCACAGGCAGCACTGCCTTCTTGGCTTTTTTTATCAGTATTATATTAGTTATTTTCTTGTACATAGGGGCAGTATTTTATAGTAGTTATATTCTTGTTCATAGGAGTAGTATTATAGTAGTTATATTCTTGTACATAGGGGCAGTATTATAGTAGTTATATTCTTGTATATAGGGGCAGTATTATAGTAGTTATATTCTTGTATATAGGAGCAGTATTATAGTAGTTATATTCTTGTATATAGGAGTAGTATTATAGTAGATATATTCTTGTACATAGGAGTAGTATTATAGTAGTTATATTTTTGTACATAGGGGCAGTATTATAGTAGTTATATTCTTGTACATAGGGGCAGTATTATAGTAGTTATATTCTTGTATATAGGGGCAGTATTATAGTAGTTATATTCTTGTATATAGGAGTAGTATTATAGTAGTTATATTCTTGTAGATAGGAGCAGTATTATAGTAGTTATATTCTTGTACATAGGGGCAGTATTATAGTAGTTATATTCTTGTACATAGGAGGCAGTATTATAGTAGTTATATTCCTGTACATAGGGGCAGTATTATAGTAGTTATATTCTTGTACATAGGAGCAGTATTATAGTAGTTACATTCTTGTACATAGGAGCAGTATTATAGTAGTTATATTCTTGTACATAGGGGCAGTATTATAGTAGTTACATTCTTGTACATAGGGGCAGTATTATAGTAGTTATATTCTTGCATATAGGAGCAGTATTATAGTAGTTATATTCTTGTATATAGGAGCAGTATTATAGTAGTTATATTCTTGTACATAGGGGCAGTATTATAGTAGTTATATTCTTGTACATAGGAGCAGTATTATAGTAGTTATATTCTTGTATATAGGAGCAGTATTATAGTAGTTATATTCTTGTATATAGGAGCAGTATTATAGTAGTTATATTCCTGTACATAGGGGCAGTATTATACTAGTTATATTCTTGTACATAGGAAATAAAATATTAAAATCACAATAAAGTAAAGGACATTTAAACATAGCAATTACATCTCGTTATATTAGTATTCTGAATATTTTCTGTCATAATATAGTCGTTTCAAAAGAATACAAATGTAGAACGTGTGTTATTATTTTTTGTTATTATAAGTGGCTTACAGTCGTCCCAGTTTAATCAAAGTCACGCTGATTAGTATTAGCATTGGCAATATTTCCCATTATTAGTCTGCTTAGATTCCCAGTGATGTTAATGACCCACATACTGGAGCTTATGACACAGTGATTGTGCTAAGCCTCTTACATGAGAAGGAATATTGTGTGCTGCTCACATGGTCAACTGGTAAAGCGCTACCGAAAAAAAATAAAAAGAAAAAAAATTAAATTAAAATGAGGCGTCAACAATAAACACATGAATTATCCTAATCCCATCAGAAGAGATTTACAGGGAGGGAAGCGGCCGGTGCTGACCGGTGACCGCCTAAGAGGAAGAGCTTAACATACCGCTCCGCGTCCAAGCTCCAACAGCCGTCGTCCATAAAGCCATGGTATGAGGTCCTGTAAGGCTCCACTTATAAGACTGCGAGCTAAGAGCCTTGTCCAAGACCAAGTAAAGCATGAATTAATGAAATTCCTCCTGCTTTCCTGTGCGTTGGTGCCAGGTTCATGGATCAGTGGTACTTGGCTATTATTTTTCTCCATGGTGCAGCCTGGGCCATGGATAATCTCTCCAGATAAAGAAATGGTAATCCAGCCGCCATTGTCTGGAGGTATCGGACTATGCCGGGGCTAAATTAGATGAATTTCATGCAAAGCAGGTCTCATCTGGTTCCCTGTTACAATGTGTCCATCTATCTGCCATATCTATACAAGCCAGAATTCTCCCAATTAAATTAGTTTTTGTGCAAGGTTGGTGGCATTAAAGGCTTATATAACTCTAAATTAATGGGAAAATCTCTCATTCAGAAAAAATAAAAACTTTTGGGTCCCTTTCTGGTACCAAAATATTAATGAAAAATCATACCTTCCAACTATTCTCATTACAATGGGTCTGTCAACAGATATCTCCAAGGCTGTCACACTGTAGAGGGATCAGCTTTATTTTAGGGCTGTCATACTGTAGTGGGATCAGCTTTATTCTAGGGCTGTCATACAGTAGTGGGATCAGTTTTATTATAGGGCTGTCATACTGTCGGTAAACAGCGGTGTCGGTGTACAGCGGTGTTGAGCAGGGGTAAGTGGGTGAGGTATATCACTACGTTCAATAAAAATTGGACGGATCTGAAAAGGATATTTTATAAACATTGGCCTGTCTTACAAGCAGACCCAATCTTAAAAGAAATTTTACCTAAATACCCTTCTATGGTGGCAAGAAGGTCAAAAAATCTAAAAGACGTATTAGTTCACAGCCATTATACTGTAAAAAAGAAGTGTACGAACATCAAAACTGATTTAAATGGCTTTTTTCCTTGTGGTCTATGTAAGGCTTGTGCCAACTTGGTAAAGACGAAGATATTTAATAACCAAGAAGGCACAAAAACCTACTCCATTAGGAAACATTTGACATGTGCTTCAAAAGGGGTCATTTATGTGGCAGAATGCCCATGTAAGAAGCTATATGTAGGGATGACCACAAGAGAATTAAAAATAAGGGCAAGGGAACATTGTCTAGATATAGAAAAAAAAGAAGAGGATATATCTAAACTAAAGACCTTGCCAAAACATTTTAAGCAATTTCATAATTGCAATGACAGATGTTTAAAAATTAAAGCCATAGATCAAGTAGAGATGGGGGTACGGGGAGGAAATCTGAGTCAGAGATTGTCCCAGGTGGAGAGTCGTTGGATCTATCAACTAGGTACATTGGCCCCCAATGGACATAATGAGAGCTTTGGCGCGTTTCTGTAGGATGACAGGTTAGGAGATCAATTGTTTAGGGGTGTTTTAATTGAGGCCTTTTTACGAATTTTATAAACTGTATTTTAAGATATTAATTATTGTTTGTATATTTTATAGATTCCATGTAATCCTGTTGAGGTGGTCGTTCTTTTCGGTGGATGTTGAAGTTTTGTTCTCTTTTAAGGATGTATAAAGAAAAGAAGAATCATCAAGAATATTATTAATGTCTATAATTTTATATATATGAGGGTGATATTTGGTCTCCATTCGTATGACTATTCAATTTATATTATATTTTAATTATGTATAAACACTATGAATTTGGATGTATTTTAGTATACAAGGTATATTTGAGAATATAAAAAAATATATATAGCACTTTATTATATTGATAGTAGATAGGCACTGGCACTTTAAAAAGATATGCACTTTATTTATTATTTTTTAATTATTGAGAAAAGATTTATATATATTTATGTATATCAATTATATATTTTTATAATTATATGGCACGGGTTAAAGTTATAGTAATAATAGATATGGAGGCTCAAAATTAGGTTTAAGAGGTTATAGACATAATATGTATGGAATTAGTGCAATATTAATTGGATTGGATGAGTTAGGTTGCTGCTAAGCAACGGGATATACATGGAAAAAACTAGTCCGGGGATGTTTGTTGTGCGCATGCGCCCGGTGCGTGATGACGTAAGTACCACCTGACTGCGGCGTCAAGGCGTACGTTGATGCGTCACGCCGCAGTGGGACGGACGATTTGTGTGTGCGTCACAACGGGCTTCATGCGCCATCTATAAACAAACACCTGGTGATAATGACGTGGCGTTTATTAATTGGTGGAACGTAGGATAAAAGGGCTGGGTATCAGCACATCCGATACGCCCCCCGGAAGAAGCGGTAGCGAAACAGCTGTAGGGGAGGAGGGAGCACGAATACACGCGGACAATCAGTGAATAAGGTATGAGACACATCCTGGAAACTAACTGCAATATGTGAATAATCTCAGAGATAGGAAGTGAGTGAACTAAGGAACTGCAGGGTGGAAACTGAGTGGGATATACCTATAGAGACATTTAACATCTGGTGATAGGTGTATTATAATCTCCCTGATAAAAACTTTGGCAGTTTTTTATGATTCTATATATGTGGAAATGAGTGGATCCCACTATTTTTGAATATTGCTGTATTCTATAGATGGTGTTGGACATACTATGTTGTAAGATCTGATTAGCTTGGTTGTGAATTCTCGTGTCTCCCCCCGGAGGGAATGCTCTGAACTATTATTATGTTATTGTGATTTTTATGAATTTTTGTTAATTTTATGGGATATAATAAAGATTTATGATCATAAAATCGTTATGGTGAATCTTTCCTTTGGATGTAATATCAACATCCATGTATGTAGAATTTAGTGTGAATAAGGGAAGCTATTTTTTTGAGGACCTTGTTTTGAACTGTAGTGGGATCAGCTTTATTCTAGGGCTGTCATACAGTAGTGGGATCAGTTTTATTATAGGGCTGTCATACTGTCGGTAAACAGCGGTGTCGGTGTACAGCGGTGTTGAGCAGGGGTAAGTGGGTGCTCAGCGGGGGTGAGTGGGTGTTGAGCGGGGGTGAGTGAGTGCTGAAAGGCGTGAGTGAATGCTGAGCGGGGATGAGTGGGTGCGAAGAGCTGATTGGTTGCGGCCGCAGCGGTGTCAGTGTACAGCGGTGTCAGTGTGCAGCGGTGTCGGTGTGCAGCGTTGTCGGTGTGCAGCGGTGTCGGTGTGCAGCGGTGTCGGTGTGCAGCGGTGTCGGTGTGCAGTGGTGTCGGTGTGCAGCGGTGTCGGTGTGCAGCGGTGTCGGTGTACATCGGTGTCGGTGTGCAGCGGTGTCAGTGAACATCGGTGTCGGTGTGCAGCGGTGTCGGTGTGCAGCAGTGGTGTCGGTGTACAGCAGTGTCAGTGTGCAGCGGTGTCGGTGTGCAGCGGTGTCGGTGTGCAGCGGTGTTGGTGTTCAGCGCTGTCGAAGTTCAGTGGTGTCGGTGCGCAACGGTGTCGGTGTACAGTGGTGTGGGAGTTCAGCGCTGTCGGTGTGCAGTGGTGTCGTTGTGCAGCGATGTAAGTGTGCAGCGCTGAGGGAGTTCAGTGGTGTCAGTGTACAGCGGGGTCGGTGTACAGTGGAGTCGGTGTGCAGCAGTGTTAGTGTCCAGTGGTGTCGGTGTACAGCGGTGTTGAGCAGGGGTAAGTGGGTGCTAAGCGGGGGTGAGTGGGTGTTGAGCGTGCCAATATCGCTGACTGGTCGCGGCCACAGCGGTGTCAGTGTGCAGCGGTGTCAGTGTGCAGCGGTGTTGGTGTACAGCGGTACCGATGTGCGGCGGTGTCAGTGTACAGTGGTGTCGATTCTTGATGAGTGTCTTTTTATACCAGATTGATTGTGTTTGCTGTTGAAGTGTAGATTTATGGTCTAAGACATTCAAGACTTTAGAAATCTATTTTTTCAGATACCAGTGCATGTCAATGAATTAAAATATCATCAAAACGTTAATTTATTTCAGTAATTCAATACATAAAGTGACACACATATATTATATAGAGTCATTACACACAGAGGGATCTATTTCATGTGTTTATTTCTGTTAATGTTGATGATTATATCTTACAGCCAATGAAAACCCAAAGGTCATTATCTCAGAAAATTAAAGTAGGGAGGATGAAGGGTCTGAGAGATAAAATATGACCTAAATAGGTATCAGAGGCTTCACCTTGTGTGGTTGTGAGAGTCACAACCACTATAAAAGCAGATCACGGCTGCTGCAGTCCCCAGTGTGGAGCATATAGAGTAGGGAGGATGAAGGGTTAAACACCGCGCTGCTGTATTCCATCAGACATCATAGGGTGAATATAATATTGATTTATTAGTCAACACGTTTCAGGGCTCCCAGAAACGTCGCAATATGACATTGACTTTTGATGATATTCTAATTAATTGAGATGCACTAGTACAATTATCTAAAATAATAGATATAAATTCTTGTTCAGTTGTTTTTATTGGTTTTAATATTAACATTAAATGCTCAGTTCAAACATTAAGTAGCGTCTATTACACCTTAGAGGTGTGTGTAGTAAAGATATAGTTGATATAGAAAATAATTCTATCCAATAAGGACATTTTTTTGAAAAACAAAGCATATTAAGAACTGCAGTACATGTGCCGACCACTAGGTGGTGCAGAGGGAATCTACCAAAGTACTTGGTGGTTTGAGCAGCTCATAGATAAAACTTTCTCAGTAGTAATAAAACGCGTGGTTTGTGGTTTGACCCTAACATGATGATTAACAATATTATAGCTATTTAAGTATTTCCGCTGAATAGAAAACCTATAATAAATTTAATCAGGAATATCAGCTGACAGCTGAAAAAAGTGCATTATGTTTTTGCTTTTATAGTGGTTGTGACTCTCACAACCACACAAGGTGAAGCCTCTGATACCAATTTAGGTAATTTTATCTCTCAGACCCTTCATCCCCCTCCTCTATATGCACCACACTGAGGACTACAGCAGCCGTGATCTGCTTTTATAGTGGTTGTGACTCTCACAACCACACAAGGTGAAGCCTCTGATACCAATTTAGGTCATTTTATCTCTCAGACCCTTCATCCCCCCTACTCTATATGCACCACGCTGGGGACTGCAGCAGCCGTGATCTGCTTTTATAGTGGTTGTGACTCTCACAACCACTCAAGGTGAAGCCTCTGATACCAATTTAGGTCATTTTATCTCTCAGACCCTTCATCCCCCCTACTCTATATGCACCACACTAAGGACTACAGCAGCCGTGATCTGCTTTTATAGTGGTTGTGACTCACAACCACACAAGGTGAAGCCTCTGATACCTATTTAGGTCATATTTTATCTCTCAGACCCTTCATCCTCCCTATTTTATTTTTCTGAGATAATGACCTTAGGGTTTTCATTAATCATCAACATTAACAGAAATAAACACATGAAATAAATCCCTCTGTGTGTAATGACTCTATATATTATATCTATTGAATTACTTAAATAAATGAACTTTTTGATGATTATAATGGTAAATGACATAACCCCTCTCGAGGGAAAGAAACAAGCAAAATGTGTGCATATCCCCATCTATTTCAAAAGAAAACTAAAGTTCCGTTGACGGACAAAGATTTTGCTGAATCTGTGTTTCCTGTTAATGAGGGAAGCACAGTGTTGTCCCTGTTTGCACTGGGGAGATGGCTACCACCGAAGACTTCTATGGCCACTTGTCATTGACTACTACTGTCCCCCTCAACAATGGCACACAATCACATTCAAGACACCCATCTGATAGGAACAGTGATGTCAGGGTAACTGGTAAGCAGATGTAGGAATGGGTAGCAGGATGGCTTAAAGGGTGAGGCAAACTAGGTGGCTAATCTGGTTCTGGATTGGGGTCGCTGGCTAGCCTTTTACAGTGCTGTGCAAATTAATTGGGACAAAGCATTTTTGTAAGTAAAATCGTAAGTTGGGGTTACCAGTCAGTGTTTCAAACCAGTTTTAACTGCTTTGAACAGGTGGAAATGTACAACCTTGAGTAACAAAATTTGGTTTGACTGGTTTTAGTCAGAAAATAATGTGGCACCCCAGGGGTTAAGTGCCACAGAAACAATGTGGCGCCCCGCAACGAGTGCGTCACAGGAGAGTATTGCATCCCTGCCTGAAGATGCAATATTCTCTGACTAAGCAATGACATTGTTAACATCAGAGCTCCATACCCTACATGCATCACCAGCATAGAGGGCCAATAAGGTCCTGGTGGGCGGAGTGTAGGAGTAGAGTGTAGGAGAAGAGAAGGTAGGAGAAGGAGGAAGGAGAGACGTGGCCGGAGAGGAACGTAGGAGAGGGGGCTCTGCACAGTGCCTTGCAGCCCCGCAGACCACCTACCGGTTTGCGCCATTACCCGGTGCCTCAACAACCGGACCCTGGGCGAGCAACCACGGGTTAAAATACACCCGCGCCCATCTACAGCCGGATCACTGGTTCCGAAGCTAGCAAGTCGTTTATCACTGCCATGCAAACCAGGAGTGGAGGGACCGCTCTACAGGAGTACCCCACTGCCGCCGCAAACAGAGCCGTCTTGCCAGCGGAGTACCCACCAAAAGGAACCAAGGCTCCCCTCACACCGGAACGTACACACCGGCAGGGAAATTCAAGTAGCTTCCTTGTACCCGATCTGGCACCCCAAGGCGACATCGACAACCAAACTAGTTTAGAATGGAGGAACACCGCGGAGCTCTGAAACTACACCGGTCATTGCTAAGTCCACCCGGTCCGTTACCCGTTACCTGTATACCATGCCTCATCTGCTGGATACAGTAAAATATCAGTGTCCGTGCCTTTTTCAGAACTGTCCATCTCCGCATGTTAGAAGTACTGCAGCTGCCTCATAACATCTTGTGCAGCTCCTGGCTCCGGGGACTCCCGCTCGCCCTGCGGGGAGCGTTCCATCTGGCTGCATTCCATCCCCCGGAGGCCCAAGCAGTGCCGGTGAAATCACCGGAACTCCCGGAGGTGGCGTCACGACAGAATTAACTACCCCTTACTGTTCAGCCAACTCTATTGATCTGGACCACCGGGCCCACACAACCTCGGGCGCGGTACCGTGACAGGGAGCAGCGACAGCCCGAGACATGCACACCCCGGCTACGGTGAGTCAGAATTTGGCGTCACGAACAGGATACGAGCAGGCCCGTTCCTTAACGGGTATTGTGTGCTTGAAAGAACTTTTATTTCATCAAAAAGGACTTTGTCCGACCAAACTGGACTTTTCCCGCCTTTTCACCATTGGGCCAAGATGGCGACCAAGATGGCAGTCCCCGCCATGTGAACCACCACGTGCAGGCCCAGGGGAGAGCCTCCGCCCCTCTTCATGGGAGGGCCAAGTCAGAGGCGCCAAAATTGTTGTCCGCCCCGATTGCTGGAAACAACCATGGGGGCGGGCCAAAGACTTTATACCATCTATGGACTACAAAACCCCCCAGAAAGTGGGAGTGTCAAGGCTTTTACAACAGCTCTTCTACTGGAACGGTTACCAAGTCGGACGGGTGTGGTTCTCCCAACAAGGAAGATGTCCAGCATGAAGCTCCACGAATTGATGCAGGAGGTCGAGGCAGAGGCCAGAGCAGCCATTGGCCATCCGGGTCCGGGTCCCGTCCTCACTATAGACGGCAACCCCGACTTCTGGCAAGCGGCGCTGCAAGACCTAAGGTGAGACTCATGGAAACTACAGAGTGGACGATCCGCAGTTGGAGTGCGGGTCTGGCCAGACAACTCCATCGAGCTATCCAGCAAAGACTTGCAAGGGGTCTCACTCCAGAGCCGGAAAGCAGCTCCTGTTCCGCTACCTCACCAGAGCCTACAACCTGTCCTGCCTCATCACCGGAGCCCGTGAACTGTGTTATTCCACCGGAGCCCACGACCTACCCCTTTTCAGAGCTGGAGCTTGTAACACGCTCCACCACAGAAGCCGATACCTGTTTAGTTCCCACAGTGGAACCTACTACTAGTCTCATCACCACCGAACTAGAGACTGTTACCTGTTCATCTCCAGAACCGGAGGCCAGTTCAGAAACCTTTGAGGCCTACCCGGTTACCGGAGCAGAAACACCACCACCTAGCAGTGCTGAAGCTGCAGACGAGGAAGCGGGCAGCCTGGAATCCCCGCGGGATGACCCAGAGGAAGATTCCACAGCTCCAGAGTCCACCTTTCTGGAAAACTCCGAACCCGTGTCCCTGCAGCAAAGTGAACCCGATGTGATCGTCGAAGGAGTGGAGGAAGAGGACGACGAGGCCCACAGCAACCCTGAGGACCTCAGCCACACCGGTTTCGAATGGGGAGACGAAGAGGAACCTCCGGCCGAGCAACCAGCTCGGGTACAGTGGTCGGGTGCTGCCGCTGCATCTTTCCCTGGACCTCTTGTCTGGGTGCCATCCAGACGTCCCGCCAGTGTCAAGCCTATGAGCAATCCACTCATCACAGCAACTACGTCCACACTTCATGCCGGTCAGACGGCAACGTACGTTGGCTCCGCAGAGCGGAGTGGCGAGCTCGAGAGCGGGCCAATATGGAAGCCCATGCGGAAGCTTGTCGTCAACCCCCGTTACCTGAAGAACTCTGCAAGATAGGTAGAGTCACCTTGTTCAATCTGTCTACTGGGTGGGGTTTTGCCAGGGAGGGGGGAGTGTATGAGGAGGTATTTGTGGGGCGTCGTGATGTAGAACCGCATTTACCTAGAGGACATCCAGACCGCGATCTGTACCGTGGGGACTTTATCACATATGAGCGTCATGCTTGTTATGATGGATGGTTCGCTATACGGGTTCGCAACTGTTCTCTGCACAAATAACTTTATGTGAACAGTGACAAAGACTCTGTCATGGACCCTTTTACCTGTTTAATAGCCAGAGGAGCGGCTTGGACTTACATTAAGGACAGTAGACTGCGCGCCGGGTCCGCAATGGTTAACCTGTTTGTACCAGTTTTACTTGCTTGCAACAGTCATGTGACTCCCTAAAAGGGAAGAAAACCACAAGCATACCTGTTATTAATAAGAGTGTTCATTTACCTGTTATAATAAAAATGCAAAATCTCTGTAATGTGGGGTTTCGTGACACTTGGGGACAAGCGTAATTTCCCAAGAGGGAGTGTGGCGCCCCGCAATGAGTGTGTCACAGGAGGGTATTGCATCCCTGCCTGAAGATGCAATATTCTCTGACTAAGCAATGACATGGTTAAAACTCAGAGCTCCATACCCTACATGCATCACCAGCATAGAGGGCCAATAAGGTCCTGGTGGGCGGAGTGTAGGGATAGAGTGTAGGAGAAGAGAATGTAGGAGAAGGAGGAAGAACGTGGTCAAGGAGGAATGTAGGAGAGGGGGCTCTGCACAGTGCCGTGCAGCCCCGCAGACCACCTACCGGTTGGCGCCATTACCCGGTGCCTCAACAACCGGACCCTGGGCGAGCAACCACGGGTTAAAATACACCCGCGCCCATCTACAGCCGGATCACTGGTTCCGAAGCTAGCAAGTCGTTTATCACTGCTATGCAAACCAGGAGTGGAGGGACCGCTCTACAGGAGTACCCCACCGCCGCCGCAAACAGAGCCGTCTTGCCAGCGGAGTACCCACCATAAGGACCCAAGGCTCCCCTCACACCGGAACGTGCACACTGGCAGGGAAATTCAAGTAGCCTCCTTGTACCCGATCTGGCACCCCAAGGCGACATCGGCAACCAAACTAGTTTAGAATGGAGGAACACCGCGGAGCTCTGAAACTACACCGGTCATTGCTATGTCCAACCGGTCCGTTACCTGTTACCTGTATACCATGTCTCGTCTGCTGGATACAGTAAAATACCCGTTACAGAGACTATCAGTGTCAGTGCCTTTTTCAGAACTGTCCATCTCCGCATGTTAGAAGTACTGCAGCTGCCTCACAACATCTTGTGCAGCTCCTGGCTTCGGGGACTCCCGTTCGCCCTGCGGGGAGCGTTCCATCTGGCTGCATTCCATCCCCCGGAGGCCCAAGCAGCGCCGGTGAAATCACCGGAACTCCCGGAAGTGGCGTCACGACAGAATTAACTACCCCTTACTGTTCAGCCAACTCTATTGATCTGGACCACCGGGCCCACAGAGCCTCGGGCGCGGTACCATGACAGGGAGCAGCGACAGCCCGAGACGTGCACACCCCGGCTACGGTGAGTCAAACAACACCACAAAAGGTTAACTCCCCACACAACCCACACTACACTAGCGCCTCTAGGCCAGAAGGGGGAGCTAAAGCAGCTCCCCTATATATTCTGGTGTAGAGAGGAAGTAAGTAGTTCAGTTCCTGGGAGGACTGAGGAAGAAGGACTGGGGTGTAAAGGAGCTGCCTTAGGCTTCTCCATGGTCCGCTACTCAATTCTAGCCCTAGCCAGGGTCTGAGGGAAGGAGTCAATAGGAACAGAGGAACACGTCTGGGAGACTGAGTCACCCCATAACTCACCCCGGAGAAGCGCAAAGGACAGATACCAGATCCGAAATTGTGACTGACACAAGCAGCACAGTAAACACCGGACTAGTGGAGGTTATAGGTCTACACTGTACCACAGCGAAGCAACACGGCAGGGTCAAAAACACACGGTTAAGATTCAAGTTGCCTAGCAAGGGGGTACCTGTGAGGAGAACCAGGGCCAGCAGCCTAGCTGAAGCAGCAGCAGGGCCACACACAAAGCACAGGAGTGGGAAGCCAAGGACCCGGTCAGGGCGGGAATAACCCGGCTCCGGTACAGACTCCATGGACTGTACTTGCTGAACAACAACTCCAGTAAAGACGTGGAAAACTATAAAACCGTGAGTTTGTGTGATCCTTGTGCTCAAACCCTACGTCCCCTCACAAGCGGCTATCATCTCCACTACTACCCCTGCCCTGCATCCATCTATAGACTATTACCATCACTGCCCCTGGGAACCAGGCTCTGCCCGCAGAGAGCCGTTACATCACCGGCTGCCAAACATCATCCCCGGAGGTTCTGCAGCAGCAGTGGTCACCCTGACCACAACCCGTGGGTGGCGTCACGATAACAATCCCCATGTAAATACCCCTTTTACTTGTGGGGTTCGGGACATGGTCCAGACCAAGACCACAGTGATCATCCCCAGTGTTACCCCTGGTATGGTACAGAGTACCCCGTCCCAGTGGGTCACACAATAACAGCTAGCTGCCCCCTCAGCTTCAGTTGAGAGCTTGTTTCTGTGAGGAGTGGTTTACTGTACTTTTTCTCTCAGCGTGGTTCGTGCCTGTAAAAATGGATGTTACTCCACAGAAGAGATCTACAATTATTACCCTTAATGAACATACAAGTCCGACTGTAAGAGAAATCGCTTCCACCGTTGGTGTTGGAAAATCTACCGTTTTAGGAATAATTTGCACACACAATGAAACTGGATCATTTTATCCAACCCGAAAAGGGAAATGTGGAAGAAAAAGGAAAACGACACCAAGAACTGATAAAACACTTATCAGAAATAGTAAAACTAATGCAAGAAAAACAAGTAAAGACTTGCTTTGTCCCAATTAATTTGCACAGCACTGTGTCTGTGATGGTGAGGAGGTCTGAGCCCCCAACCTTTCCCTGGTCTTCACTAACCCTGTGATACACCCACTCACCTCCACCTACCACGGATAGCTAAAGCAGCAAGAAACGTCAGCAAATGCACTGATGTCTTCACTGCTCACAGGTCAAGGCTGTGTGAACTATATCATTGACATCACCTGGAGAAAGGGGAGGCTATTTAAAGGTCGGGTGCACGGTCACCTGACAACCTACAACTTCCCACCTGCAGAGCCGCACACATGTACAGCAGCATCAGCAAACCAACAATCAATGTGTTAAAGGAGCATTAACTCCACCAACGGCAGAGAGTTTTACATATAGACTGCAGCATTGTAGAGCAGCCTTATTGTCTATGGGACTTGCGGTCAGGTGCGGCAAGTGCGGTTTCGGCAGATGTGGCAGTTGCGGGTGCGAAAAAAAAAACGCTGCTGACCGCAATTTTTTTCGCGGCTGCAGGTGCCGCATCTGCCGCAACTGGAAAAACTGCACTTGCCGCACCTTACCGCAAGCCCCATAGACAATGCATGGGGCTTGCCGCAAGTGTGCTGAAAGTGCGGCCGTTAGGCGGCGGATGCGGTAAATCTGCCACATTGCCGTGTTTTTTCAAAAACGCCTATGTGAAAGGGGCCTGAGAGCTTTTTTTTCTCTAGAGGACCCTACATTTCCATAGATGACACAGCACCATGTAATACTTCTTTTCCCCTGCGGAGGAGCTGTAGAGGAATTTCATCCGTTCTGCCGGTTCCTCCTCAGATTGCAGCTGATCATTGACAATCCTAGCACTATCATAGGATCACATTATTGTAATGACCTCATCTGAAACACAATTTATCCGAAACGATAACTCGACATTAGTCTGTTTTCTTTTAATATGATCAGTTTTCGTATTGGTATATCTGCTGATGTAAACGGGCCCCAATTACTTTTTCCCCTAATTGATCTTGGATTGTGTAAAGATGGAAAACAGGTCGTGTGTACATAATTTACATTTACCAGACCCCAGACCGCGAGAACCTCAAAGACGACACAAATGGGGTTTTCTGTGGCTGCCAGGAATCTCACACTGTTCCAGAGATTAATATTCCATTATTGATCACTGACTTGTGTTGTGTCTCCTCGGCTGGAGACGATTCCAGGGCTTCATCTCAGCAGAGTCCTAATATTTAATATGGTTAATTAATAATGAATTCCAGATTTCAATAGCTTAACATCTCCTTCCCTAATCCCCCCCTAGCATCCTCATCTGTTCCCGTGCTGAGCTTCAGGCAAAACTGAACATTAGTCTCAAATTGACATTTAATTGAAGTGCAGATGAGTGAATCTAAGTCATTGATGAAAACTTGGCACTTTATTGATCTTGGTTCTCTCCTCGCACCTTGTGGACTCCTGCACTACATGGAGAAATGTGGCGCCCCACTACGTAGGTGCCACAAAAGGGGTACTGCACCCAGAAAAGCGGTGTAGTACTCCACTGCAATTGGGACAATGGTCAAAAGATGGAGCCCTAGAGCTGCACTCACACACTAGATAGTGGTGGGAGGAACCCCGGGAGGGTCTTAGCGACCTCTAGAGGGAACCGGAGAGCTCAGTCAGGCAGTCAGTCAGTTAGTGAGTAGAGGAGAGTCGAGTCAGAGGGTCGGAGGAGGAAGAGTGGAGTTGGAGGGAACCAGGCAGCCAGCCTGAAGGAACCAAGAGGGTCGTCTCGGCTGAGGGGACCTGAAGGAACAGATCCCAAAAGTAACAAAGAAAGCAAGGAAACTCGGGATTGCAGAGTTAACTTGAGTGGGGAGCGTGTAACGGATAGAGTTTGTCCCATAGGAAGAAACTCGGGTACCGGAGCCAGCACCTGTGAGTACTCCAAGTCTCACAGAAAATCCGCTAAACAGGGATATTATAAATACGGCCCTGAATCCCAAAGGTCCCACAAGAGGGAACCCAGAAGCGCAGTAGGCAGCTGCGGCATTCAATAGCAGGTTAACCCGACGGGTACAAAAGGGAGAGGGGACAGAAGCTAGAATCAGCAGGAGGAGGCCAGATCATCTACAAGAGATTAGGCTTCACACTGGGAACGGAATAGAAGGAAAAGAAAGGAACATAAAGGAGGGTTCTATCTGCAGCCAGAAATCCCAATTGCAGCCTGGAGCATTCGCCAGTATACCATCTCATGAACTGTTGAACTGTAAGGCTGAAAGAAAGTGTTCAAGTAAAGTTACCTGGTGAAGTGAAGCTTTGACTCTGCTGCATCCTTTCAATCACAAACTGCTTTTATTCCAGCATTACTGCCCAGGTGGTCCAGTCCTGCCTGCGGGGACTATTCCATCCAAGCCGCAATACCACCGACCACCGGAGGACTGTGGCAGCGCTGGTGAACATCACCAGACCCAGCAGGTGGCGTCACGACAAAGACAACTTGTAAATAGAAATCTCCCAAAAACATTTTCAGTTGACCCCCAGGGCCACGGCTCTGGGATGGCCACCCGTGAATTCCCGGACTGAGAGAAGGAGAGAGAGAGCCCAAGAGCCGAGTACCCCACAGCCCTGGGTGCACGTCAGAAATGTACTGGACATATGGATTTAATTGTTTCCTGTATTTCCCTCAGCCTCACTATTGGGTTCTATCTGTAGAACCCGGCATTGCCCGGGTGTATTGTCCATATATGGTAATGTATGGGTATGCATGTATCATAGCCTCTACCCCTCTCAGTAGCCCTGCCCCTTCATTGCTCTGCCCATACACATAGCCTCACCCATCCTGGTAGCCCCATCCCTTTCATAGCCACACCCCTTCATAGCTCCACCTATGAAGAGGCAGCCTGCAAAGTGGGCATGGCTATGTGGATTGGGTGTGGCTATGTGAAGTGGGCAGGGCTTGCCACATGCATACATGCACTCATATATACAGTACATACACTCAGTTTTATATATTAGATATTATCTGGCCTCTTGCCCCCAGTATATAACCTCCACGTTTACTATCATGTGAGAAATCAGCCGGTGGTGCAAAGATCACTGAGGGCCACGTCACACTAGGTGACGTCGCCAGAGATGTCGACGGCGACGGGCGAGAGCGCGCATGTTTTTGGCGCCACGCCAGCATTGCCGTCGCATGTTTACATGCGGCGGCACCTCCGGCGACGAACCGGCGATCTCACAGGCGGCGCCACTGGGGTGTCTCAAAACCCCAGCGGCGATGCCGTAACATGGGAGACTATGGCTCCCATCACCTGGGAGATCGCCGTCCACCTTTTACATGGGGCGATGTGTACACATCGCCCCACAGTGGTCACCTGGTTTCACAGCAGTGCTGTAAAATCAGGCGACCACTCAAATGTGTCACCCTTGCCTATTTACATTAGGCGACGCACAGGCCATATTGGCGGCGATAGGCCACGCCCCTGCATCGCCTATAAAATCGCCGCTGATATGGCCTCGTGTGACGTGGCCCTGATACCAGCGCAGTCCTGTAATAGGAGCCACTGATCTATAACCTCCGGCCCCCACCATTTACTAACATATGACAGACGGTCCGGTGGTGCGGAGCTCAGTGATACCAGCGTGTCCTGCAATAAGAGCCACCAGGGTAACAAGTCCATTCATGACATTTCTTCCTCCAGAATCTTCCTGTGGAAGGAACCATAGAAACTCAGACCCTGTAACGTTCCAGAGCGGGGGTCCGAGAGCTGAGGAGCAGAGGACAGAAAAGTCTCTAAGGCTGCGTTCACACGCTGCGTTTTTGCTACGATTTTTTGAGGATGCGTTTATCCAGAATTTTGAAGATCCACTTTTTTGAGCAGGTGAAAAAATACATTGCATTCACATTGTACGATTTTTGATGCGTTATTTTCTCTGCATTGTGCACTTATTAAATAAGTGATAAAGATTGTAGAGAAAAAAAGAAGTGTCCTTGATGTAATTTCCTGCCTTCTCAAGGGATTCTTTTTGTTAAGTTATTAAATACCCCGCCACACAAGAAGGGCTTGAGCCCTATGTTATAAAGTGTAGATGTGAATAAAATGTACTGTGGGGATGTATATAATGTGGGGGCACCTGGTGAGGGGCTGCAGGAATAAGTCTAACCCACTACTTTATGATAATCACTGTCTAAAAAGTCAAATCGGCTTTTGTCGGCAAATTGGGAATTCCTACGCCATTTGCGTACTGAGCTGTCAAGGAGCACAATCTTCTGACAGCTCAGTACGTAAATGGTGTAAGGAGCGTGATCTGCAACACTGTAACTGGGGAGACATTGGGGTCACCCTAAGACAGCTCAGGTGGCATGACCTGAGCTGTCCTCGGGTGACCTGAGATACCCCTCTTTACGATGCCGCAGCACTCTGTGCTCTTCTTCAGGGACCACAGGGATATAAGCTTTGTTCCTCCCCTTGGTCTCCGATGAAGCAGAGCCAAGAGTGTTCAACACAGAGAAGAGGGTCGAGAGGTTAATAAAGATGCAGTCCCTAAATATGTTTTTATTTTTTATTTATTTTAATGAATTAAAAAAAAAAAAATCAACGTGGTCTTCGCCATATTTTTGTATGCCAGCCAGGTACAGCACGCAGGTATGGGCTGCCCTCAATCCCCAGCTGCCCTTTTGTACCTGGCGTAGAACCAAAAATATAGGGAAGCCCATTTTTTTAATTCTTTAATGAATTTCATGAAATAATTTAAAAGAAAACGATGTGGGCTTTGCCCTATTTTTTTTCCAGCTAGTTACAACTAGGCAGCTGGGAGCTGGATCCACAGCACAGGGTGGCCCAAGCTTTCTGCCCCCCCTGCTGCGAATTGCAGTCTGCAGCTGTCTTAGAAAATGGCGTGTTCATAGAAATGTCATCTTCTGGAGCTGTATGCGACTCTTCCAGCAGCCCTGGTGCTGGGTGGCTCGCTGGGTAATAATGGGATTTAGGGCCAGCTTTGTATTATCAGTTGACAGTAAGTCCTAAATTCATGGCAAACTGATCAGATGATGTGTCAGGTACAAGGACCTAAACCAGCTGACACATCAGCTGATTGTTTAAACTAGCCGGTAAAACAATCAGCTGATGCTGTCAGGTGACTGCATCAGCTGATTACCGGCAGGTCCGACAGGCTGAACAGAAGTCTCCCGGGACATTCTGAGAGATGAGTATGTCATTTTTTTTATATACTGTTCACTTTTAATTTTGCTTCAACAGCAAATGTACAGGCAGCAAGCCAGAAGCTGCGGCACATATACTGCTAAAGCGAAAATGTGGCGCCCCTGCGACCAGGGTGGCCACAGGTAGGAACTGCTGCCAGGAGATAGTGACAGTTTGTATAACAAACACCTCCAAAACACACATCCACTGACATAAGACCCAACCTGGAGCCTGGGACTCTAGGCAGGCAAGGGGTAGTAGAGCCAGTTATAAGTGGGTGAGGTGTTGTCAAGGTAACGGACCAGTATAAAAAGGAGAAACAGGAAGTAGTTAGCCAGTAGGCGAGTGCCGAGCAGCCAAGACAAGTAGGC
The DNA here is from genome assembly GCA_033576535.1 of Allobates femoralis. Taxonomy (NCBI): domain Eukaryota; kingdom Metazoa; phylum Chordata; class Amphibia; order Anura; family Aromobatidae; genus Allobates; species Allobates femoralis. Next base: position 33,261,214 of record JARQOC010000005.1, read on the forward strand.
CAGTGGGTGCCGAGCAGAAAAGAAAAGACCCAGAGTAGGCGAGTGCTGAACAGTAAAGACAGAGTGATCAGTAAAGACAGGAACAACAGAGACCGGACTGGTGCCACCGGGTCCGAGGAAGACGGTAGCGCTGACAAATTACTGACAGGAAAGACTCTCCTGACGTACCCGGGAAGTTACACAGGTAGGAAAGAGCCTGGTGATCCCTTGCAAGACAGGGACACCCAAGGCTAGGCTGGGACCAGAGTGTCGGCTCTGAGGGTGTCACGGGTGGCACGGATGACAGGGTGGAGGCCACGCGCAGACGATCCCAGCGTTTGGCCCACCAGCCATAATGGTGGAGGATGGTCCGTCTCTTTCAGGGGCATTTACCTTCTGTGTTGATGGAGAGAAGGTGTGATGAGATCTCTCTATTATGGGGAGACGGCTGTGGAGGTCTTGCGCTCGGTCTGGTTTTATCCACAAATGTTGTAGGTCACTAGGACCCAGCAGATTCCTTCCACCTTTATAAGGAGGTTCATTACCCTTCCTCGGTGCAGGTGATAGTTCCTTGTGCACACTTTATCCTTGCTCCAGCAGAAGCTGAGATGTGGAGGTTGCTGTGTTCTGCTGTCAGATAAGTGTTTCCTTTTCCCAAATGTCTGTCTTCCCTGGTGTTTGTCTTTAGTTGTTAGCGGAGGGGTCTAGTGAACCTCTCCATCTGATCCTTAGATAAGATAGATCTAGGATCAGAGAGGGACGAGGTTCGTGGTCGGCGACAGTTGAGGAGACTGTATAGGGACGTTAGGGCAGACAGGGTCAGCTCTAGGAAGTCTAGGGGTCACCGTCTCCTTCTTGTGCCCTTAGCATTAGGGACTCCTGATCCCCCCCCCCGTCGTTATCCTACGCTGGGTGTCTTCCCCACTCCCAGCGTGACATTGGGGGACTGAAGTCTCATACCGGCTCCCCAGACAAACTGACGGGGAACACAGATTTCAGATCCGTATTCCCACTACAGGGTTGGGGGCACAGCAGCCACTAGGAGGACCCGGCTTACCTGCCATACACTTAGGGGGAAGCTACATTGAGGGACCGAGCTGCCGCTCCGCAATCCACCCAGAAGAAGAGAGAGAGAATCAGCCTGAAAGGACATGTGGCGCCCCACTGAGAGTGCGTCAGAAAAGGATACTGCACCCCTGGATGAAGGTGCCATATCCTTTGTTCTGGTAATGAGTAGAAGAATCCTGAAGCTACAACACCACACACACACACCTAGTGATAGGGGACCAATCAGACACCCATTGCTAGGGTAACTGGTCCCAGTGGGAGGAGAGCTAGGTTATATAGTGAGTGGGAGAGCAGCAAGGAGTTAGACCAGGAAATGAGTGCAGAGAAGTCAGAAGGAGCTGCACAGGGCCGTGCAGCACAGAGAAAGCAAATTGAAAACAACAGAGGTAGCAGAGTTGGAGAAGCTACAGAGAAGCACTGAGAAAGCTAACTGGGAGGGCACCTCAACCTGGTGACCCAGAAGAGGGAGAGAGCCAAAGAACAGAGAGGATAAACGACTATCCTGGCCCAGTCCACAGAACCCGGAGTACCGGTTCCGAGGTGGTCCAGCAGGCTACATCCCTGAACCACAGAACCCGGAAAGGTTGTAGGCTTTATAGGAGCTCGACTCACCAAACACCAACTACCGCAGCTTATACCAGGAGCACCCTCCATTGAAGGCAAGGGCCCGTGAGGAGACGTCAGCGGTGACCCAACCGAAGGCCCTCAGTGTTCCCGATTAGGTATAGCAGAGCAGCGAAGTGAAGGGACAAACAGTGATAGAGAAAGACACCTGTCGAGCTTCGGAGGGACGCTGCTCATTGCCAGAACCACCCGGCCACTGCCTTAGCCGACATCATCGCATACCTTGTGAAGTTGCCGTTTACCAAAGTAAAGAACCCGTGCAGAGTGAGCAGCGTGTCCGAGCCTTATTCCAGAACTGTTATTCACTTGCATTGCTTTCCAGAAACAACTGAGCTGCCCTATTCCACCATCACAGCTCAGAGCTCCGGGGATCCCGCTCGCCTTGTAGGGAGCGACTCCATCTTGCTGCCGCCCATCACCCCGGAGGATCCAGCAGCGCCGGTGCCATCACCGGAACCTACAGGTGGCGTCACGAACAAGAACTTTATCCCTTTTTATTATTTTATCTTTTTCCCCTTTTTATTGACCACCGGGCCCACAGCCTCAGGCACCGAAACCTACAGACTGCGCCTGAGAACTGAGTCCCCTGGCCCACAGTGAGTCAGACATATAGAAAGAGTGAGGAGTCTTAGAGTGACAACCTGGCTGCAGAGGGTTCAAGTGTTACCGGAGTCAATTGTGTAAAGCTGTTAAGAACTGAACTGTATCGTGCACTGTGTGACTTGGAAGAATTGGAGAGTAAACCCGGTGAACCCTGCTTCAGTGTCCGTGTCTGATTCCAGGTATACAGAAATGTTATTGCACCATTTTACCCTGTCAGAAGCTGTCCCGACCCGCGGTGGGCTCATCCACCTTGCTGCAGCATCCATCCATCCTCTTGACAGAAGCACACTGCAGCAATGGTCCCCTCATTGACCACAACCCGTGGGTGGCATCACGACAAACTCCCCTGTAAATATTCCCCCATTTATTGCGGAACCCGGGACACGGTCCGGACCAAGACCGCCGAGACATCCCCAGCAGTACCCGATCCGGCACCGAGTGCCCCGTCCCAGTGGGCTCCACAAATGTACACACAGACCTCACACAGGAACATGAAGGATTCTTTATGCTCCCGTGTGACATCACTTCCTCCTACGCCTCCGCTAATAAGCGCTGGAATACAGCATTGTCTGAACGGCAATGCGTATTAAAGTACTTATAATGGGGTCTATGGGAGGAAGCATGCGCCTTTTGGTGCAAACTATTGACATGTTCGTTCTTTTTTAGGACATGCTTTCGGCCCCAAAAGTGCATCCACAAAATGTGCTGCGCCTGAATGGCAAAAGTAAAAGTCCATTCACTTTGCCAGGAAACGCAGACGCGCTTTTGGTTAAAAGGGCGGCCGAAAAAAGTGCTGTAATTAAGCAGCATGTGAATGTAGCCTAACGCTCCGTTGACCCCATAACTGTAGAGTCCAGACATCCTCTGGTAACATCAACACAAACACTGCAACTGTTCTGTTCTCACTAAACATGCTGAGGGCATATAAAGCTAAACAGGCAGCTAAACCGGTGTACTGAATCCAATAAGGAGACTGTTGCTGAAGTCTGTGCTTTTATTGAACGTAGTAGTATGATTTGGTGAAACTGGGGACAATAGGGATACAAACAGTCACTGCATGAATGAAAGAGCAGAAAACACTTATTACAAAGTGGCTATATAATATTCATGTAACATCTAGCAAGCTGGAGTCTAACCTAGGATGCAATTAACTAAGCTGGAATAACATTTGGAACAGTTAATGGCTACAAACAACAGAAATTCTTACCAGCAATGCTATCACAAGAGGGATTCAGATAGAGGATCTCTTCCTGTATGAAGCATGGAAAGAAAATGGAGACTAAACTACTATAATAAATTGCAAAAGGGTAGAAAAAACAGAGAAATAAAAAAATTGAAAACTGATATGGTAAAAATTTTAACTACTAGAGGGAGCTACAGTACTTTGAAACAAACGTAGTAAAGAGTATAGGTATAAGAGAGCCACAATAGGAAACAAACAGGTAAATGCTAGAGGCAGAACAGCGCCCACCGGGAGATTCAACGCTGAGCAGCTGCAGCCATACATCACCAATCACAATGCTGATTGTCGGATGGAGCGGTGTAAAGCTGAACATCACCAAGCACAATGTCCACGGGACCAAAAGGATCATGGATGATTCCTGTAGACCCTTGCAAAAATCCGATTGTCCTAGATTCGCCCCGGTCCAGGACAATCCTATTTCAACTGATTTAATTCCCGGACAACAAAAACCATGCAGGGAAGCCAGGGAACATTTGTACTACCACAACATCTCATCTTTTTAACCTATCACTTACCACTGGCAACTTCCCCTCAGCCTTCAAACATGCCCTGATCACACACATCCTCAAAAACCCTCCCTTGATCCCACAACTGTCTCCAACTACCGCCCTATATATCTCCTTTCTTTCGCCTCTAAAGTACTTGAACAGCATGTCCATTCTGAGCTGTCCTCTCACATCTCCTCCTGCTCCCTCTTTGACCACCTGCAATCTGGCTTTCGACCCCTCCACTCCACTGAAACAGCCCTAACCAAAGTCACCAACGACCTACTGACTGCCAAAAGCAAGTACCACTACTCTGTTCTCCTCCTCCTTGACCTGTCCGCCGCCTTCGACACTGTTGACCACTCCCTTCTACTTCGGATCCTGGAATCTCTTGGCATCACGGACCTTGCCCTCTCTTGGATCTCCTCATACTTGACAGACCGCACCTTCAGCGCCACACACTCCCACACATCCTCCTCGCCCTACCCCCTATCTGTCGGGGTCCCCCAGGGCTCGGTTCTTGGACCGTTACTGTTCTCAATCTACACTCTCGGCCTAGGGCAACTCATTGAGTCCCATGGCCTCCAGTACCACCTTCTATCCAAAATTCTACACTGCCTGTCCGCCATCTCATCCTTCTTCTCTGCTCGCTTCCTTAAGCTGAACATGGACACAACCGAGTTCATAGTCTTCCCCCCAAGACACTCTCCCTCACTACCTGACCTATCCATTGTCGTCAATGACTGCTCTCTCTCTCCAGTCCCCCACGCCAAGTGCCGCGGGGTTATCCTTGACTCTTCCCTCTCATTCAAGCCCCACATCCAGGTCCTCGCCACCTCCTGCTGACTCCAGCTCAAAAACATCTATAGTGTCCGCACTTTCCTTGACCACGACACTTCTAAAACCCTTATTCACGCTTTCATCATCTCCCACCTCGACTACTGCAACCTCCTGCTCACCGGCCTCCCCAATACCTCCCTTGCACCTCTCCAATCTATCCTGAACTCCGCTGCCTGCCTAATCCATCTGTCCCCCTGCTACTCTTCTGTTTCCTCCCTCTGCCAAGCCCTTCACTGGCTCCCTACTTCCCAGAGATCCCGGTTTAAAACATTAACCATGACATACAAAGCCATTCACAACCTGTCCCCTCCATACATCTCTGACATGGTCTCCCGATACCTACCCTCACGCAACCTGCAATCCTCCCAAGAGCTCCTCCTCTACTCCCCCCTCATCTCCTCTTCGCACAACCGCATACAGGACTTCTCCCGTGCTTCATCCAGACTCTGGAACTCTCTGCCCCAACACATCAGACATTCTCCTACCCTGGGAACCTTCAAAAGAAGCCTGAAGACCCACCGGTTCCGCCAAGCCTACCACCTGCAATAAGACCCGGTCCACCACACCGCCTCATGACTGGAATTTCCCCCTCCCACTGTATCCCCACCCGCCCCTCGTAGACTGTGAGCCTTCGCGGACAGGATTTCTCCCCTCTCTTGTATCTGTACGACTGAATTGTCCACATTCATTGTTACTTGTATTGTTACTATGTTACTTGTCCTAGTCTGCCCTTTTAGCATGTAAAGCGCCATGGAATATAATGGCGCTATATAAATAATAAATAATAATAATAACATCTCCTGCATCCTGCAACCGGATGCCACATTGAGTAGCAGAGTTAGGGACACCCTTGGAGGGCAAAATTAGTCTGAAGGGACTTGAGATTGTTGCATCCAGATCTGGATGTGGTAACAGCATTTTACCTTCTAAATGTGACCCTAGCCAGTATATGCAGGGACGGGGTGGAGGTGAAAGACAAACTTAAAACAGAGCTGTCAAGTGTACTGTCGGCCGTCATATTAGACTCGGCCATGTTTTAAATCCAGTGTTAGGCTGTTTGGTTAAAAAACCAATGTGCTCAGGGTACAAACAGTTCTATATACTGTTCACATGGATATAGGTGAATAAAAAGAGCACAAAGTACCGGTGAGTGCCACTTTTATCTTCGGATTATGATAATGTTATAAATGTTTCCCTTCCGTGTCTCATCTTGGTATATATGAGCCCCATCCTGATATATATGGACCCATCCTCCTACTCCAGTACAATGACTGAGAACACCTCTATATACATTAGATAATACAGGATCCACCATTCACAATAGGTGATATCACAGCTCACCTCCTCCTCCTGAACAATGACTGATAACACCTCTATATACAGTACATAACACAGGATCCACCATTCACAATAGGTGATATCACAGCTCACCTCCTCCTCCTGTACAATGACTGATAACACCTCTATATACAGTATATAACACAGGATCCACCATTCACAACAGGTGATATCACAGCTCACCTCCTCCTCCTGTACAATGACTGATAACACCTCTATATACAGTAGATAACACAGGATCCACCATTCACAATAGGTGATGTCACAGCTCACCTCCTCCTCATGTACAATGACTGATAACACCTCTATATACAGTAGATAACACAGGATCCACCATTCACAATAGGTGATATCACAGCTCACCTCCTCCTCCTATACAATGACTGATAACACACCTACATACAGTAGATAACACAGGATCCACCATTCACAATAGGTGATATCACAGCTCACCTCCTCCTGTACAATGACTGATAACACCTCTATATACAGTAGATAACACAGGATCCACCATTCACAATAGGTGATATCACAGCTCACCTCCTCCTCCTCCTCCTGTATAATGACTCATAACACCTCTATATACAGTAGATAACACAGGATCCACCATTCACAATAGATGATGTCACAGCTTACCTCCTCCTCCTGTACAATGACTGATAACACCTCTATATACAGTAGATAACACAGAATCCACCATTCACAATAGGTGATATCACAGCTCACCTCCTCCTCCTGTACAATGACTGATAACACCTCTATATACAGTAGATAACACAGGATCCACCATTCACAATAGGTGATGTCACAGCTCACCTCCTCCTCCTGTACAATGACTGATAACACCTCTATATACAGTAGATAACACAGGATCCACCATTCACAATAGGTGATGTCACAGCTCACCTCCTCCTCATGTACAATGACTGATAACACCTCTATATACAGTAGATAACACAGGATCCACCATTCACAATAGGTGATATCACAGCTCACCTCCTCCTCCTATACAATGACTGATAACACACCTACATACAGTAGATAACACAGGATCCACCATTCACAATAGGTGATATCACAGCTCACCTCCTCCTGTACAATGACTGATAACACCTCTATATACAGTAGATAACACAGGATCCACCATTCACAATAGGTGATATCACAGCTCACCTCCTCCTCCTCCTCCTGTATAATGACTCATAACACCTCTATATACAGTAGATAACACAGGATCCACCATTCACAATAGATGATGTCACAGCTTACCTCCTCCTCCTGTACAATGACTGATAACACCTCTATATACAGTAGATAACACAGAATCCACCATTCACAATAGGTGATATCACAGCTCACCTCCTCCTCCTGTACAATGACTGATAACACCTCTATATACAGTAGATAACACAGGGTCCACCATTCACAATAGGTGATATCACAGCTCACCTCCTCCTGTACAATGACTGATAACACCTCTATATACAGTAGATAACGCAGGATCCACCATTCACAATAGATGATGTCACAGCTCACCTCCTCCTCCTGTACAATGACTGATAACTCCTCTATATACAGTAGATAACACAGGATCCACCATTCACAATAGATGATTCACAGCTCACCTCCTCCTCCTGTACAATGACTGATAACACCTCTATATACTGTAGATAACACAGGATCCACCATTCACAATAGGTGATATCACAGCTCACCTCCTCCTCCTGTACAATGACTGATAACACCTCTATATACAGTAGATAACACAGAATCCACCATTCACAATAGGTGATATCACAGCTCACCTCCTCCTCCTGTACAATGACTGATAACTCCTCTATATACAGTAGATAACACAGGATCCACCATTCACAATAGATGATGTCACAGCTCACCTCCTCCTCCTGTACAATGACTGATAACTCCTCTATATACAGTAGATAACACAGGATCCACCATTCACAATAGATGATATCACAGCTCACCTCCTCCTCCTGTACAATGACTGATAACTCCTCTATATACAGTATATTCAGTACGTTAGACACAGCGCACCTATAGCCTCTCCCTGTGCAATAACATCTTCAAAAGTCAGAGCATATCCAGAAAATCTTTTGTTTTAAGCGAATAAAGACAGGGTCAGTCTGTTTGTCCATACTTGGTAGTAGAGCCAGTGTGAGCAAAATATTTAGTGATCAGTCTGACAAGTTTTAATTTAGACTTTATAGTGTTGAAAAAATAAAAAAAATGTAACGATTCTAATAAAAAAATTAACTAAAATATGCATTGAACAAACCTAAACTACATATTGTTAAAGTACAGTAATAATAATAATAATAGTAATAATTGGCAAATGGCATCTTGTTGGTTTGCCCCCCAAAACTACATTAATAAAATTATAAACCTAAAATGATTCACTTGTTTCCCAAAAAAATGAAGAGGAGTTATGGAAATAATGTAGAACAATGAGCTTTCCTGTTTCCATAAATGATTCATTTCTTTAGAGGTTATGGAAATAAGCCGGCTCAGCCGTTTTCACCCATTTACATAGCCGCTCCTCCCGGTTTCTGGAATAGGAGGCTGCAATAGGAAAAACCCCTTTAAGATGCAAAATATGCACAAGTGTCAGTACCAGTTAGATGCATATACCGTAGAAGGGGTTTCAGTATTTTTTAGTCCTGTTACTCCTGACATAGTAATATTTCCTTTCCTCACCTAAAGTCCTTGGAGTTGACTGACTGTCATTGCACATTTGCACTTTCCTTAATCCCCTGTCTACTTGTAAACATTGAGCAATGGATTATGATATCTTCATCCTCAAAGCTTCTTGGAGGATAAGTGTAGCAAGGTGCAGTAAATCCACCATTATCCTTATCCTTCACCTGCTAAATAATCACTTATGTTGTTACTTTTCATCATTCGTCAACTGCTACAGAAACTGAAGGTGTTACCTGCAGCAAGGCAATAACTCTACATTTAAAGAGGACCTAAATTGACGTCTGTCTCACTGTGTCAACTCTCTGCTCCCTAGAATACAATGGGAGAATTGATTTACCTAATTTTCTTATGGATCGACTGAATGTAAATCAGAAAAAAAGCCCAAAATTTGACCTCACCTCCAGTCTGGAACCCAATTGTTACATCAAACTGAACTTTATTTATGAGTCATGTAATATGATGTCCCTGTGTATAATCAAGCCCACATAAAGTAGAATGATATACAGCTGCTTGCAAAGTGTTATACTGCAAAAGGAGGACATTGCTGCTTGTACAGGGTTAAACTGCAAAAGGAGGACATAGCTGCCTGTAAAGGGTTAAACTGTAAGAGGGGAACATAGCTGCTTGTAAACTGTTAAAGGGAACTTGTCTCTTTTAAAAATGCTTTTAACCTGCAGATATGGGGTTAATCTGCAGTTTAATAGCATTTGAAACAACCCCAGCACCTGCATATTGAACCCTGCTGCCAGGAGGAAAACGTTAACCCTCCCGAACGTGTTTCAGTCACACGGCGGTGCTATCATGAGTTCATTCACTGTGAATTGAGAGTGGTGGCTGCAACCACAAACCCACACTGACTGACAGCTGCTCAACATTACCATGGTAATCGTGTCAGCTGTCTGCAGACGGGGTCAAAGCTCTCGGTGCATTCATTGTGTCCTTGGAACTCGCACTGAAAGGATGCTTCCTCCTTCAGGGCAAGTTCTGATGCAGTGGACATGAGATTGCGACATAGGACCTCGTTGTGGATTATCATCGGAGAGCATGTGTTGGGGTTTGTAATAAATGGGTAAATGAGGGTGGTCAGTGTGTTTTATTTCTAATTAAGAATTTTTTGTGTTTTATTTTTAATAAAGGAATTTTGTCAGTATGTTGTGTATTATTTTCTATTTTCTATTTCTAATGTCTAACATTGACCCGACTTTATGAATCTTGGGCTTAGTACCAGCTGACAATATTCAGCTGGCATTAACCCCTTTTACCCAGTTTGCCACTGGCACAAAGGTAACTGGAAGAGCCATGTAAAGCGCCAGCAATTTGAGCTTTGAATGTGCCAATTTATTGAACATGATACACGATTAAGGAAAGAGAGCGCAAATAGGGTCTTATCTCAATATAATATGAAGCTCACAATTGTTAATTGCTCACCTGGGAGTGGTACACAACCAGCATATGTTGAAAGAAAGAGCTGCTGCAGGGTCCACACACTGACGATAAACCGTGATCTAAAGTGATGACATAGACTTGTAGCTTGAACCATCTGACAAGAAAAACCAAGTAAACCGGGTTGAAGCTCAGCATTGTGTCCAACTATTTATTCTGCGCCTGAGGAGAGGTAGACTGAAATGCCGAGCAGGAGCCTGCCTGAGAGTGTCCTTGATCCCTGCCAACAGCCAGCTCAGCCCCGCTGGCCTTCCATTCCCCCAAATTACCTTTTCAGACTTTACTGTTGCCCTGGGGACCCGCTCTTCCCGTGGAGAGCCAAATCATCACCACTGCTTTTCCCATCATCCTCAGAGGTCCTGACTGCAGCAGCAGGCTGCCATCCATGGGTGGCATCATGACACAAACTTTTTTATTTTTACTTTAATTTTTCTTTTCATCCCTTTTTCAACTACCCCTTTTTACTAGCCGACAAGAGGACCGCGGACCAGGTTACACTACCGCCACATCCCACAGTCCTGACGACAGCGGGAAGGCCCGTTTCCGAGGACCCCACAGTGCCCGCCAGGGCGAGTCACTACTACAACCACCATCATAATCCCTTCACCACCTTTACACCCCAGGGGCCTGGTCTGAGAGGGGCGCTCAAACTAGCTGCTTTACAATCTACCCTGGGGACTACCATATGCAGCATTGGTCATCCCTGACCAGAAACCTCAGATGACATCACGAAAAACTAAACCCCTTTAAATTCCCCTTTAGCATGTCCGGTATGGGCCACAACCTCCTGGACCACCACCATGACTACTGAACTATCTGACCCCCGATGCTCAACGGTTGAGGCGGTCGACAGGGTAGGGGGTACTCGGGCACCTGGACCCTCAATAGCAGGGATGTAGGGGGATAAGGGGATTGGTTAAGTGACGCCACCTCTGGTACCTGGTAACGGGCATACCAGTGCTGCGGCTGGCCGCTGAGGTGATGGAGGTGCAGCTCAGTGTAGTACAGCTCCCACAGGTGGAGCTTTACCTCAGGGCAGCGGGGATGGATGAGGGGAGTTGTAGTAGCATCTCTGCGGCTAACGCTGTGGATGGCGGCCGTTAAACAGGCACACGCACACACAGAAGTCTTTGTTTCGGTACCTTTTACTGGTGACAGGGTAACAGGTACAGTTCAGAGAAGTAACCAGGTCCCCGGTGCAATTTGGGACTTTCACCTTGGAGAGTTGTGAGGCCTCCTCTGTCACTGTGCACGGTGGTTTGGGGTAAGTCCTGCCTGTGACTGAACTCACCGCTCCTTCTCAGGGCTTTACTCTATCACTGACAATGAGGTCCTTCTGCGGGGTCCCTATTCCTCCTTTGGCCCCTGGTCCTGTGTTTGGTCAGTTTGAGTATTCTGTTTACCTCAGGGGAATTTGGTCCTCCTGGTCCATCCAGGCTTTTACTGCTTCAATGGATGCTGGCAGCATTGGACTCTGGTGTCCGGGTGTACTACAGGGAAACCAGTTTTGTTCGTTTCTTTAATTCTCCTATTCTCAACTGGCCTCCGACCTTCTCCCAAGGGTGCAGTACAGCTGGGTATGTGTTCCCTGGTCCTGGACCTGGATCTTTCCCAGCGACCAGCTCCTCACTCCTGCTCTCTTCACTGCCCTCTGCAGACTCACTAACTGAAACTAACTGGACCAACTGACTCCTCCCCTCAGGCCTGGAACTTATATAGGGGAACTGGCTTAAGGCAGCCAGTATAGCTCCCCCTTCAGGTGTGGGGTGGAAGGTGTTGTGTGCTGTGTGTACAAAGGTGTAAATCCCTCCTTGCACCGGTGGATCCTGTGGCAATTCCCTGCAGGGGTGCCACACTACCCTGGCCCAGCGACCACAATATTTTGACGTCACAAACAGGATTCAGAATCCCGTTAACCAGGGTCCTGAGTGCCATTAAGGCACCTTTACACGCCACCACTGTGCCTAGCAACAGATATCCACCGCACGTGCACATGCACGTTTTTAACGGTGGATACCGATCGCTGATGCCGCATATAGACGCCGCTATTGCGTTGTCAACTGAAGGTATCTTTGTTCCCTGGAAGTTCCAACAGATCCTGCGGCTTACTTCCTGTTGAATACCTTTGCTGCTTTACACGCCGCTACCACAAAGGAATATGGGCGTACATATTTCGCGCCACAATTGCTGATTGGACAACGCAATAGCATCATGATTGGCCAGCCTGTGCAGGAAGGCTGGCTATTACATGACGCCATTGCAATTGTGTAGTGTGAATGGTCAGCTCTTTTAATATGGTGCCTTGTGAAGGGACAGCCAATCGTAACACAGTAGCCCCCACCAATCATCGCTGATGGGGCGTGGTATCCATGACGCTGTGGCACACCCATGGGAGTTCACTAGGCGACGCAACATCCATGCCTGTGCCCCGTTTAGACGCCACTACCAGGGCAATTGTGCCTTTGTGTTGCCTTCGGTTTTTGAGCACGGCTCAGCAACAGGTATCTGAGTCATCTGCAGGACACCGGAGGAACTGCCCTATTTACACGCCGCCATTTCGTTGCAATTTCATGGCAACAGACACAATTATCCCCAGTGCCTGGCAGATGCTACCTTCCAGTGGTGGCGTGTAAAGGGACCCTTAGATGTACCAAGAAACTGTGTAGTGTGAACTGTACAATAGTGGCCGCAATGCTGTGAACCATGTGATGGGCTAGAGGAGTGTCGTATCCTTCCATCATGGGAACAGCCCGCCAGCGGCACCAAATATGCAGCCAGCCCCCCTCAATGCACTATAATTCATGCTGGAGAGTCTCTCAACAATGATGCACTACCCCTTCCCATGCATGCCTGTGTGCAAAGCAAGCCCCAACTCCGAAAATGTGGGGCTGAACGCAGAGACGAGAGACAAATAGGACACTGTGTGCACATGTGAGAAGCAGGCTGCCATCTCTGTTGTTTGTATGTGTGAGCAAGAGAACGCCATGTCTGAAGAAGACGTGGAGAAGAATTGATTGGGATGGCAGTCTGGCTGAATCAAGCATGGAAGAGCGAGCCATAATCTGGTATGTCCGGACGCTACCCATTCCAGAAGCCCCTGTGGGATATATCCTAGGATGGTGCACGGCTTGCAGGTTGTAGTGCAGAGGAGACAGACAGAGTCAGTGTGGCGCACCACGGCAGACCGCCACCAGGGGTACTGCACTCCACCCTTAATGGGAGTGTAGTGCTCCTGTTCTCTGGTTACCTGGAAAGTGAAGTCGAGACCCGCACCACACACACACACACACTTAGGACCATGGGATGGGATGGTGGGTGGACCCCGGAGGGAGGACCCAGTCTCAACTAAGGGAACAGGGAAATGTAGAGTCAGTCGGTAGGAGAACAGCAAGAGAGTCGGGAGGAGAACAGTGAAGGAGTAGGAGGTCAGAGGGGCTAGCTCCTGCAGGCTGGAACACGGTCACGCTTGCCCCAGGAGGGAACATTCAACGGGTGTGGAAGAAGAACAGAGCCCTCAGGGTTTGGAATGAGACGTAGATGCCCATATCTGGCGAAAGAACAGAGGAGAGCCCTGAACACGGCGCGGATGCTGTATGCCCAAACTGTTAAAACCGGAGGCTACGAGTTCCTAATGGGAGCTGAGGCCACAAACTAGGGAGTAGTATCAGGAAGTGGTACATGATGAACTAGAAGAGCTGAGAGTCCCACCAGAGAAGAGAGAACTCATAGGAGCAAAGGAACACCTAGGGATCTTCATGACACTGTCCCGATTCTAGAGAAACCGCTGAAAGAAGAAGCACCCGGCGGCCTGGTTGAAACGTTACAGTAAAGGTACCGTCACACGCGGCAATTTTGCTAGGCAATTCACTGGCAATTTGCTGGTTGCAGTGAAATCATGGACACATTGTTCTATCTTGTTGCTGTGTACAAATGTAACAATGTGTCCATGATTTCACTGCAACCAGTAAGTTGCCAGTGAAATTCCTAGAAAAGTTGACACGTGTAAAGGTACCTTAAAGGAACAGAACTCCAACAGAGGAGTGTGAGACTTTTCTTTGCGGCAATTACTGGCTACAGAGGCCGCATGAAACACTGGGGTGCTGATAACCTAACTAACAACTGTCAAGGTACGAACTGATTACTCCTTCCTGCTGCCCTGGGGACTGTGCTCCACCTGCGTGGAGCAAAACCATCCAATGCCGGTCATCGTCCCAGAGGTTCTGAAGCAGTGGCGGTCGCCCATGGCGGCGCACTGCAGGTGGTGTCACGAATATGCCTTGTCCTTTATCTTTTATATGACGCTGCCAGGATCACGGAGTCGGGCGGCCACCTTGTCATTCACCAAAAAAACCCGTAAGAACTGGCCCGGTAATGAGTAACCACGAACCCTGGAGTGGGCGTGTTATCAGCGTGCAGGAAGGGGAGCATCAAGATGCTCCGCATAGCTCCAGATGAAGTACCTCCTACTGTGTCAGTAGCCGGCCTGATAGTTATTGAGCGAGAGATGGAAGCTGCTTTCCTGATGGGGATGGAGAGGATAGGCCGTGGCACCGGAATCCGTGGCTCAGCCAGAAGACCCTGCACAAGAAATAGTGAGAACCTCGAACCCTCCTCTGGCCGCAGGTAAACTCCAAACTCCAGCACCAGCATCAATGAGCCCGCCGGAAATTCAGCAGATAACCGAACCACATCCGAGGATGCTGCTACACAGAGGAGATCCTGTCTGCACCAGAACGCCCGGAGGCTGATATACCATCAGAACAGGGAGGACTGCAATGCATTCCAGTCTCAGTCTGTCCTGTTATGGCCCAACAGCTAGTAATGACCCTGGCTTCGGCAGCTGCTTGGGCCTCACCCCCCCCCCCATACTGTCCTCCGGGCATGGAGAAATACCTGAAAAAGAAGCCATTTTTATCCCCACCGGTTAAAGATGTGGTCGGCCCTGATGCTTATCCGCCCGCCATCACCAGAGGCCCTGGGAGCAGTGGGTGGGGAACACCATCACTACCAGAGGTGGAAGACTCTGGTGACCCGTGGGAGGAAGAATTTTCTGATCCTGGACAGACTGAAGCTATCTGTGCCATAGAGACTGAGAAGAGCAGTGAAGGGGCGTACTGCCTGGGTGTCCCATCATGAGTTGTTCGCTCATAAGAAGGAGGCGGCTGAAGTAGCTGAAGACCACAGGTACCCTATCTCTGGGACCCATACTGCAGCAGACACCCCATGTTGAAGATGAGGTATCTAGACAGAGGGCCGGGCAACAACAAGATGATAACCTTACTCTATGGAGAGTTGACACCGTCATACACTTCAGTAGATGAAAAGGCTTTGGCTTTATCGAGGATGAAAGTTTTGAACTGGATATTTATGTGTCCTGGAGAGATGTGCTACCTAAGCATAGCAAACAAGAACGTAACCTGTATGCAGGCGATACAGTGGAATATACCACCCTCAGGGCCAACAAAGACTGGTTTGCAAGCAATGTAAAGAGATTGACATCAGGACAGCCCTTGGAGCTCACAGGACGCTCACCAGCCAGTGACAATGTCAGTACCTCCATCACTTGTGGCTCAAGTCGCCGCAGTTCTTCAAAATTAAGTGTCCGTCCACACAGCAGTTTACCGATGCAGCGCTACTCTTACAGACCAGAACCAGATCTGCCCTACAGCTCAAGCGTGAGCCGTATAAAGCAGGGTAATGCATGTAACTGTAACCAAGCACCGGCCGTGCCTGCCCATGTGGCTACCATGCCAAATTACCAAGGTTATGTGGAATGACCCCAGATGCCACAGCAGTCACCGGCTGGCAGCATCAGTGGCACATTCAGTGGCGCAGAACAGTTGACTAGTTGCATCTTATACTTACCAGGTTAATAGAACTGTTTATTGCTATTGTCTTAATAGAGATGTTAATTGTTTTACTTTCTCTAAGTTGGCTTGCCCAGCCTTGATTATAAATAATGAAAAAGGCTTTAAGTATCTCGTACAGAGTTTAAGTCTAACTGTTGACCAGCCAAGTGATAAAGTTATGCTTAAGATGGACATTTGGGCCACAGGACTATGTGGTGGCCAGGACTCTATCATGTGTAAATAGTTGTACCTTTTCAAGTGCTTTTCCTGTTGATTTTCAGACCAGGACATTAAGGTGCAACCCTGGAGTCAGTTGCACTTTACCAAATCTTTTGCACTTTCAAAACAATCCTGCACTTAAGAGACCTCAGCGTGACCAAAGAAAAAGGTCAAATATGGTCTATGTGCCCTGCAGCCATGCCCATGGATGAAGTTTTGACTGCTGATTTCGGGTGGTAACCTTCTTACCTATCTCCCACTGCTTGCTTGTTTCCGGATCTGCTCTTCCTCTCACTTACTTCCGGTCCTACCCATTAACCTTTATGCATATTCACTTCACTGACTTCACTACAGCCAATCATAGACGCTCATACTCTGTGACAGTATCTGTGATTGGCTGATGCAATTAGAATGTATTTTTACAATCTGGATGTTGTCTGTGCTTGATTTTCATATACATTAGTGTGTGGCAACCAACCTGATGTCATAGGGTGTCAAATGTCAAATGAATAAGGAGAAAAAACTGCATAGAACGACGCTGTAATTTTCAGTCTCAGCAAAGCTAAAGTGGACAGCTATGAGCTGCCATTCTCAGCTGCCTATTCTGGCTGGCAAAAAGAATGAGTAGTGCTCTGCTGTATTTTTAATTGCCAGCCAAGATAACACTAGGTAGCTGAGGGCTAGTATTCTCAGCAGGGTGAGGACCCATTATTTTAGGGCCCCTAAATGGTAAAAAATAGCAGCCTATAGCCACCCCTGAAAATGGCACATTATCATAGTGCCATTTTCAGGTCCTATACCTGGCTCATCCATTGTCCCTGGTGGCGGTGGCACACTGGGTAATAAGGGTTTAACACCAGCTTTGTATTACCAGATGGCATTAATCCCAAAATTCTTAATGTTGGGCCAAATTAGACCCGGCCATTAAGGATTTCAACTAAATAGTAAAGAAGACACAACATAGAGAAACAAATTATTAGAAAAAACACAAAGACATTTAGCGACGCCATCTTTATTAGCCCCTTACCCTCTTACCCCTCCTCGGATCCTCTGCGATGTCTTATTGAATGGAAGCTGTGGTGAATATTACAGCATTCTCATCGCAGCCTCCAGTCACTAAAGGAACCAGCTGCGAGCTCCGGTCAGGATGTGCGGTGACTCGCTGAGGTCACCGTACAGGAAAGCCACCATGTTTACTTGAATAGTGACCTCAGATAACCTCAGTGATTCACAGTACACCCACACCGGAGATCACTGATCTGGTCACCATAGTAACCAAGTCAGGTGACCAGATCAGCTGACGTGATTGCTATGGTGGCCAGATCCACTGACTGCGCACACCACTGTAGCATGGTCCACTGATCTGGTCAACCCCATAGCAATCGCGTCACATAACCAGATCGGGTCACTGTGTTGCTAGCGACCAGATCAGCTGACAGCGCTAGAGTGTGCCACCACTTTTAACATACTGTAATTGTGGTTCATGTAATCCCTTTATATCCCCAGATGTGACCCTGCATACCTCATAATACAACTTTTGTTGTGTCTCGCACTGTATGTATATGAGTTCTTAAGTGTCTGATGGGGTGCGGCACACCTGTCAGAGCCGCCCCGCTGCCTGGAAAACCCACCTTGCGCCATGCAAAATGCCGCCCCTCCTGTATATGTATGTGAATGATACTCAACGTCATTCACAACTCTCTTTCCTGCGCAGTGGCGCCTCACTGTGGCCTACTGAAGCCACACAGTGCCCAAAGTCTCGTGCCTGTGCAGTGGAATCTCACGAGACATTGGGCACTGTGCGGCTTCATATAAGTGTGTTAAAGGTAGTGGGCACAGTTTATAATGCTATAAGGCTATGGCAACAACGTGGACTGAGGTTGCACCTACCGCCATCAGATATCCAGATATTTCTCACAATTTTGTTCTGATTTCTCCGTTATCGGCCTCATTCAGCAGGACAGGTGTAGTAGTGTATGGTGATACACGCCGCATTGTTTTGTGCTTTCTGTAACATGAATTTATTTATGTATTTTATGTCCATGAAATGTGCAATTTACCATCCAGCGGACGGATACTGGTGTGATTAATCTCCTGCAGGTGCAGCGCTCCTGATTCCCCCTCTTGTTTTCCATCGTTAAGCAGCCTGGAGATGTTTCATTCCTTGTGGGGGCTGTAGGTGTTTGTTTTCTCCCCGTTCAATTATCAAATATTCTTTTTTCTTTACGTGAATGTTAGTTTAACCCCTTCCCAACCCATACCATACATATGGGTTAGGCTAGCTTCACACCACGGATTTTGGGATCCTGTTCTGTTCGGTCTCATCAGGACAGAACAGGATCCGATTTTGCCTCCTATGTATCCCTATGGTGCCGGATTGGTCCTATTTGGCCATCCGTTTGTGTGTATTTTGTGACGGATTCATTTTTGTCTGGTTTTTCACCTTCCCCAAAAATGGAGCCTGCAGCATTTTTAGGCTCTGGTGAAAAAATCGGACAGAAACGGATCTGGGGCGATCCGGCGCCTATGATATGGGAGTCTATGGGCGCCGCCAGGTTCTGTCAGGTTGATACTGCAAAAAACAGGATCCACCCTGACCGCCAAAATCCGTGGTGGGAAGCTAGCCTTGCAGGAAGCAGTTTGTCGAAAAACCGGCTATGTAATACATGGATGGCATCATCGTATTCTTGCCAACAAAGTGGCTGAGTTCACGCTATACCCATGGGGGCATTATTCCGAGCCAATGTCCTGCAGGAACAGCTGGCATCTGTTCCTAGTTGTTTAACTCCTTAGATGTTGAGATTAATAAAGCTTAATACAAGGCTCTTTATTAGCACTGTCAGCATGGCATCATAATAATCAGGGTGGCTATACAACGTTATATTCTCACTTACTCATTTGGATAGATCCATTGGGAGACTAGATGTGCCAAAGGTAGAGACAATGGATATCAACCCGTCCTGTTATATATGATCCTCTTCCTAGTATATATGTTCTGATGTATCCCTAATGGTACCTTTACACGCCGCGACGGCAGGCTGGATACAGCCCGCTACAGGCTACAAATGTAGCTTGTAGCGTCAATGTAGCCCGTCGTAGCGGCGTCTGAAGACGCGACGCTACAGCCGGCGACAGATACATCTGTTTATGGGCTCTGCTCGAAAACTGATGGCTACATCGCCGATGGTAGCGAGCTGTATCGGCGTGTAAAGAAGCAACGGAAGGGAACTCTGGACACCCTGCGATGTAGCTGCAATGTAGCTAAGGCGTGACCTCGGCTCCGTCTTAGGCTGTGGTCACACATAGAAATCCGTTTTTGGAAGTGATTTTCATCACCAATCCGTTTTTTTCTGGGTGCTTTTTGAGCCTCCTGCACTCCTGAACGTTTTTGGACTTTTCATTAAAAAAACGCATGTGCGAATGCATGCGCAAACGCAAGTGCGCATATGCCATGCGTTCGCGCATGCGTTTCCCATAGGGCCCCATGTTAAAAAAAACGCATGAAAACGCATGCGTTTTTTAACTGATGCCAAAAACGTTGCTAGCAACGTTTTTGACTCAAAAACGGACAGGGCAATGTTTGGAGCTCCAGAGAAAAACGGACAGGGTGTTTATTACATCCAATCCGTTTTCTGTCAGTTTTTGGACTTAGAAAAAAAAAATGAGAAAACTGAAGCCAAAAACGGACTGAGGGCTTATGTGGAACCCCAGCCTTACCGCGCCCCATGTGCGATCATTGGTGGAAGCTGCTGCGTGCCGATTGGCCCTTGCCGCACAGCCCTCCATCTTGGATGAGCTGTCCCTTCAGCACTACACATACGCGCCGTATGCACGATCATACCTTAGTACAATTACGCGGCCCACAACTTACGGGAAACCAAACCAAATGGCCCATGATTCTCATATACAGTGTGCACATCCTGTAAACACATAATGAATAATGCTGGACACAGCGGTGAAGTATGTTACAGACCGCCATGCCTTATTGAAATGTAGATGACTGCTAAAAGTGTCCCTTCAGTGCCTGTGCGCAACTCACACAGTGATGCACGTATACCCACACCGCATCGAAGAAGATTACTCACTACACAGCGCACAGGCTTGCTGTACGCATCGCTATATAGGTGTTGTTTAGTAGGTGCCGCCGAAGTGGTTTGCCCGTGTCAGCGCGTAGGGCTCGTTCAAAATGTGCGTGACCCCGAACGAAGCCGTAATGACGTCATTACGATAGTTTCAGTTTCACTCTGCCTGCAAGGAGCAGCTCAAAACTCTGCACAGACCTTTTGCAGGCATGGCGGCCGTTACCCGAGCTGCAACTTGGGGCATGGCGGAGCTGATAATCCTGATAGATTATTGTGACCGTTGGGACTATTGGGGCCACCATCACCACCGGCACCCCAGGTTGCGCAATCGGTGCACCGTCCGCCGGATCCAGCGGGACCTGATCCGCAAACTGGGGGTAGAGCGGCAAGTCAAGCAGATCCAGAAGAAGATCGCAGACTTGAAACAAAAGAGCCCGGGTCGCTTACTGGACATCCGTGCCAGGATTGCCAGGCTGCGTGGTGAGTAATAGTTGGGGTCAAACACACACCGCCACATGTGCATGTCCCACAATACACAAAAATGGATGGCAACATATGACAAGGGACAGTGTGGCCTACACAATCCTAAACATCTTCACAGTGTTGTGGTCCTCCAGTCAGCGCACTCAATTTTACACACGCACAGTACATGCATACAACGTGAGGGTATGCATCCAGCATCACCTGGTTGCGGCTAAGTTAGCTGTCAAATACATAGCCACATGACCTATATGTATGGGAACAATGTGTTAGTACGATTTTAGCACTTTTTTATTTTTTCTTCGGGAATAGCTTCAGAATCCTCATCTGAAGAAGGGCCCCATGCCCCACCCCCAGGTGGCCCATCCACAACACCGCCACATCTGGCTGAAGTGGCACCCTTGGCCACAAGCTCCACACATTCCCCCGGGCCTCAGGAGCAAGACCTGCCGTCACCTACCGGGACAGAGGACCTGGAGGACCAGTCAGCACCTGGCAGCCCGCTTGAGTGTGACGAGGTGTCGTCATCTGGATGGCTGGAGGAAGACGAGATCACCTCCCCACAGGAGGGCCAGGAGCTGGAAGCACCTGTTGGCCCAGAGGAGGGTGTGCCCTGTAGTCCAGGATCCCTGTTACCACCAAACCACGTAATGTGGCCACGGAGCCCCAGGCAGGGAGTAACACCACCTCCCACTGTCTCCAGCTCAGTGGCGAGTCCTGGGGTGACCATGTCCCCACACAGTGACTATGGTGGTAAGTGTGTTATGTTGCCACATACACCCTGCCTACTGATCCATTCATTTCATCTTGCACAACACGATTTCAGTCCACAAAGTTAACAATGTTGTTTAACTATTCATGCAGATGGTGAACGTGCGGGTTCATCTGGATGGAGCTTGAGCCCATCTCTGTCCCCGTCTGATGTTGATGTGGATTTAGAGGAACAGTGTAAGTGGATGGTTGTGTGCAGTCCTGCCTACCCATCACCAGCGACTGCTGTGTCCTAAAGTGTGTGTTTACTCCCAATACAGGTGCCCCTACCATGGAGGAATTCGTCGTTGCCCATCAGGCGTTTGTGTCCCGCATGACCAGGGCTTTGCAGCGTGGCCTGCAGGACCTTGCACGGCTGGGTCAAATGCTGGAGGGCCTATGTCCAGAACATGGATCCCAGCCATGAAGTAGCTGGCTGCATTTTATTCAGGCCAAACATGGCCACAAAAAAACTGTTGTCCTAGTTGGACGCTAACAAATTACCCAAGTTGCCTTGTTGGCTTAAAAATGTGGTAATGTTTTTTTTTTTTTTTTTTGGCCCCCGTTGGGCTCTTTTCTTATAGTGTCCCACATTGGGACCATGAGGAGTGTGGACTGGCTAGCCCTTTGCCTTCTGTACCTATACTGTCCCACATTGGGACCATGAGGAGTGTGGACTGCCCAGCCCTTTGCCTTCTGTACCTATACTGTCCCACATTGGGACTATGAGGAGTGTGGACTGCCCAGCCCTTTGCCTTCTGTACCTATACTGTCCCACATTGGGACCATGAGGAGTCTTGGATGGCTACACCTATGTGGAAGCTGCATTCTGTGTATTGTGGCATATGGCTTACACACATGTATGTAGCGAATACAATGTTTGTTTACCTTTGTATTGGCTCCTCATGTCACAACTATAATCTTTGGGTGGAAACCATGTTTTACAGGAAAATATCTCACACACATTACCACACCTCTTTGTGAAAGTGCTAACACAGTACAAAGGAACCTATGGTCGTCCTACTCTGAGGCCATTGGCCCATATTGTGTGGGCTGGGCCAAAAAATATTGTGCACAACACCATTCACCCAAGGTTCCCCCCCCCCATATACCAAAAAGACCACACAATTGAGTATCCTCAAATATTTAATTACGTCAAAAAGGTAAAGTAACAAACAAATCATATTAAGCAAGTCTGCTAAAAAGTAATCCAAAAAAAACATGTAGAAACAAAAGTAGGTTCCTACAGATGCAAAAGTCCAGAGTGCCAATTTGGTGCATTGGCTACTAGTGTCCAAATTATTCATCTTCTGTCGGCTCTGACAATGCCGCATCCCCCCTCCTCTGAGGGCAGCCCCGACCTGCCTGAGAACGTCTGGTTGTACGACGACGTGTTGAGGGGGGATGGGGTGACTGTGGCGGGGCCGGTCTTCTCACGGGCCGAGATGGGGCAGCTGGGGAAAGGGGCCACAAGGTGTGTTGCATGGGGGGGGGGACGTGGCAGCCCCATTGAAGGGCCCCATCATCGGCAGCATCAGCGGCATTGTTGAAGACCCTCAGAAGGATCTTTTTCTGGAGCGGCTCCATCCCTCGCATTCTGTCGCTCATGTAGAGGGCGTTGCTGTCGATGTGGGTCTGCTGTTCGTCCAACAGCACGCGTCGGGCCCAGGTGCCCAGCTCCGTCTCTGGTGGTGCAGGACGTCTGCGACGACGGATCCTGGAGCTGGGCCCTGGGCCCGGACCCACATCACTCGCCCCGCCCTCCTGCTCAGCCCCAGATGTCATGGGCTGAGCATCATCAGCGACAGAATGCTCCGCAATGGAGCCGTCCTCTTCTGGGGCCTGTGGGGGGGAGAGGAAAACAAAAGAAAACATTAGTGACGGCAAGGACCACACCATACCATGGACACAGGACACAATATACCACTCCCACTAAAGTTAAAGCACTAACAAAATATATGGAAGGAATCTACAAACAGCAACCACCAAACTTTAACAACACCAAAACCTGTATTGCGCCTGGACACTCACCTCTACGATTCCCGGTACTCAGCACAATACAGATTTAGGTGTCAGTCAGAGAGCCGTAAACCAATGAGTACATGTCACCACAACACCTTGATACTGGGGGCTGGGCTGGCCAAACACAGAAGTTGGGCACCTTCCCATTTTCAATACTAATATGATGTGAAACCATCAAACCTGCTAATAACGAAAACCCACTTGCACCAGAGCCAACACACATGTGTGGCAGCAAAATTTAGTAGATGGCACTATGTGCCTCTTTCATTTAAATCCAATAATAATTTTAACAACATTACACATGTCATTTTTCCTGTTCCGATATTTGGGGGAAATGCTATTTTGGAATGCGGCTCTCTGCGTTTAATTCATATAATCCAAAATCATGGAAGGAGGGCAGATTCACAGACAGAAAAAGGTTTCCCACACCAAGGCCGAAAATGTGTCAAAAGTGTGCTAGTTCGGTTTTGGCAAACCACACATGTGAAGGTAACATTGTGGGGCAACACTGTAACACGATTACCCACCTCCTGTGGCGCAGATGGTGATTCATCCGGGCCTACATGGGACGCAGCAACGGGGCGGTTGGTGGTCGTTCGACGCGAGCTCCCCTCGCCCAGGATGAAGGTGAAGAGGGGATAGTACCATAGGGTAGGTGATGGTACCTCCTCAGCTCCAGCTCCTGAGCGACGGTGTAGGTAGTCATTGTGAGCCCGCATGAACGACTGCCGCATGTTTTTGATTTTTAAGGCCACCGCATGCTGGTCCCAAATCTTGCCTACCCTTGACTAGAAGCGATTGGCTAGAGCCACAAGAGTCCTGTAGGCCTCGGACCTCGCTGCCTGGTTTTTATATTGAGGCAGCGAGCTGCGCCACAAACATTCGTGCCGCTGATACTCCGTGAGAAGCTGGGTTTCAAATTCCACAGAACACCTCGGCATCTGGTGAAGACAAAACACAGCCAATCCAGACCGTCACGACACAAGCCATATCGATCTGTAAAAACCTTGTGAACACTATTTTCCTGCTCATAAGGTTCTCATATGTACATTATAGGCAGCAATAACTGTTATTACAACTTGGCCTATGTGTGCCATTTGCACAATGTCACACCGGTCCAAAGTAAAAGACATATGTGACAAAATTACACATGTCAGGTACTCTGTGGCCCCCTAAACATGTGTGAAACCTCATGTAACACCCCACTGTCCATATTAAAACAACACCTGGAGACGGTGTGTGCGTACCAACCTGTAGGCCAACATGTGAGCAAAGACATTGTGTGGTAGCTACTACCTTTGTACTGAGCAACATGGTTAACATTAAGCAGATGAGAAAGGAGGGCGTGGTTTGTGCCAAGACTGCACATACTACATGTAATGTGCAAACACATCATCATGTAGTTGTGTGGCCATCCATAGGACTACTATTGTAACAGAGGTAACAAGAATCCCTGCAATGAAGGGACCAATAATTGCAGCCATCAAATGCTGATGTGCATGACAGTTGTAAATCTGTACTTTATATGTTTGACTCACAAATTACATCAAAGGCCAAATGTATACGCACACAATACCAGTTGAGGCTATACCTGGCTATTACCATACACTAGAAAAACTGACCCATCTGTCTAATTAGAGGGCCAAAATTAAAGGCCGTATCAAAGATGCCCATACACACAATGCCTAAGCGGCCGCCAATACAAGCATCAGCGTCCCGTGCACTTTCATAGAAACCGCTAAAGAGGCTTAGGCTATGTGCACATCTGACGTTTGTGCATCTCTGCAGAACGTCCAAAAACCTGGGTTTTTTTAGCAGAAACTGAGTTTTCTGTGCTCAGCAGTGTCCCTCGTTTTTTGCTCGTTTTCCGCCGGGTTTTCCAGCGTTTTTCTCGGCGTTTTTCTCGGCGTTTTTGAAAACTGAGTTTTTAGTGCACTTGTTCAGCTGAAACCAGTGGAAAAACGGAGGAAAGAAGTCACTTGCTCTATTTTTGGAAAACGGTGATAAAACTCAGTTTTGACTGAAAACGACCAGAAGAAAAAGGTTCTAGTGAAGACAGAGTTTTCTAAAATCCATTGACTAGCATGTTAATCCAACCGGAGGATAGGATTAACATAAATTAACATAAAACTGAGCGGAAAACGCCGACGGAAAACGTCCAAAAGCAGCCCACAAAACGACTGATGTGCACATACCCTTACCGTCAGAGCAGCAGAAGATAGGCAGGACACTAGTAGCTCAATGCACATGGACCTCTGGACAAGGTGTAGTGGCCATTGGCCTGGCTTTATAGTCCGCTAAACCAATCACAACGGACACAATGACGCACAGCGTAATGGGACACCTGGGGCCGCAATTAACCTCCGCTAATTGGTGGAGATCGCTGAATCGTGATAGGTTGGCGGCCCTTTAAAAGGTCCGCATGCCGCCAAACATTACGCTTGCTGGCCAGACCCATTAAGTAAGTATCTGTGGACACACATGGAAATGGCGGGGTGTGGGTGCATATGTTGTTGTTATTTGCGACCGCAGGACACTGTTTTAGCGTAGTGTATAGGGGTCTGTATTGCTGGGGAAGATATAGTCTACTGTGTGGACTTGGAGTAGGCATTTGGTTTGGTGCTTATAAATATTTGAACATATACATTGCTGTGTTTGTTTCCAGACACCAT
The DNA here is from genome assembly GCA_033576535.1 of Allobates femoralis. Lineage (NCBI taxonomy): Eukaryota > Metazoa > Chordata > Amphibia > Anura > Aromobatidae > Allobates > Allobates femoralis. The sequence continues at coordinate 33,287,629 of JARQOC010000005.1, forward strand.
ACAGGAGATTGCCTGCAGGACTGTAGACAGAAATGTGTTACTCCTGTCACCTGGATCAATTTCTGCATACTGGTTGTGGCCAATGGAGACTGGGTCCAACGGGGATAGGATGAGACATGGCTTGGAGGTGTGGCACTCAAGACATAACATAGATGGTTCGGACAAATGCCACCAGCAAAAACATATGTAACCATGGGTACCCAACCTCACTCATGTGCTAAGTTGTTGGCTTCTTGTAAGCTAACTTTACCAGGCTATCGGGGTACGTATTGTTTGTTTTACCTCCCAGATTAGGAAATGGCCACATTTTGATTATGCTCTGTGTAATGGCATCTACAAATTTGTTATCATACATTATTGGTGACACATGTCCCTTTCTAACTCACCTAGGTGCAGATGTTTTACTTTGACAAACTCCCATAGAAGTTGATGTAGAGGAGGCCATTATCATTGGGCGTCTTCCATTTTGATTGGGGTGACTACTGGGTGTTTGCCTTTCCTGTCTTCAGGGATGTGTTTCGGGGCCTGACGCAAGTTCCCCTCCAGTTGGCTATAGTGTGTCCTCAAAAATAGGTGTGGCTTGCTTAATCTGCTGACATTGGCACATATTGTTCTACGTACTCATGTTGTGCTTTCTCATCTACAGGTGCTGATATTGAGGATGCAGAATATCCATGACCGCAATGTTATCGTGGCTCTTGCGTTGGTGGAAGAGCAAATGTGGCTTCAGGATCGGTATGAAAGGTTGATAAGGCGCAGACAGCGGCGGTTGTGGACCCGTGATTGGCTTCTCAGGCGGGAAACCCGGGGCCACATGCAGCTGTTGCGGGAGCTGGAGATTAACTGTCCTGATGATTACCGCAACTATCTCCGTATGCCCGAGGACTGTTTCACCTTCCTATTGGAGCGTGTAGGGCCAATGATAGCGCGTCAGGACACTATAATGCGCCCATCAGTATCACCTGCTGAGCGGTTGGCGATCACTTTGCGGTTCCTGGCTACAGGGCAGTCCATGACATCACTCACATACATGTCACGTGTCTCCCTGCCCCTGCTGAGCCGCCTGATCCCTGAAACGTGTTGGGCCATCTGGAGAGCTCTGCAGCCAGCCTACATGAAAATGCCAGAAACAGCCGCAGAATGGCTGGAAGTGGGCCGAGGGTTTGAAACCCGGTGGAACTTCCCCAACTGTGGCGGGGCATTGGATGGTAAGCACGTGAGGATTACCAAACCTGCCAACTCTGGCTCTTTGTTTTTCAATTACAAAGGGTATTGTAGTATAATCCTCATGGCTGTAGTAGATGCCAACTATGAGTTCCTCTACGTGGATGTTGGAATGCCTGGTTGCAACTCAGATGGGGGTGTGTTTGCCCGAAGCTCCTTGGCAACACTACTAGGGAATGGTGGGCTAAACTTACCCTCAAATGAGCACACGACCGAACATCTCAACTTTGCGTTTGTGGCGGATGAAGCATTCCCACTTCAGGAACACCTACTGCGGCCATATCCCCAGAGGGCCCTTACTTCTGAGAGACGCATTTTCAACTACCGGCTATCCCGGGCCCGCCGTGTAGTTGAAAATGCGTTTGGGATAATGGCGAATAGATTCCGGGTTTTTCATACGCCTATGCATATGAAACCGGAGTCTATTGACGCGGTAGTGGTGGCCTGCTGTGTGCTGCATAACTTCCTGCGTCGTAGGGATAGGCCATCATACACGCCAGGAGGTTATGTGGATCATGCAGACGCTACAACAGGGGAGCTCCGTCCAGGGTCTTGGCGTGATGAGGGCCATGTGATTGTGCCACTCCAGCCGCAGAGCCATGGCCGCACTCGGCGGGAGGCCAGGGACAGTAGAGACGCTTACTGCTCCTACTTCAATGGGTCTGGTGCAGTGAGCTGGCAGGACCAGGCCATGTAGTTTGGCTGGTTCTGGGAGGTTTATTTAACTTTGCAATGGAGGTGACAGCAGGGTAGCTGCACCCCTTTTCTTTTGTGTTGACCAATTTGTTTTTTTGTTTTCTCCTAATGTGCATGAGGTTTAGTTAGTTAGTTTATGTTGTTTGAAACTTTTTTTGCTGCTCCACAGGTTCCAATGTGGGTTCCATTTGCTCTCTCTGCAATGTGTTGGCAGATTGTGACATGCACTGTATTTGTTGCTTTTATTTGGATGTATTTTTGGTTACAAATTGTAATCCAAGGTCACGATGAATGATTTTGATTTATAAAATACTTTTTTGGATCCAAACAAATGTGTGAGCCTGTTTACTTGGTGGAGGAGGGAAATGTGATGAAGTTTATGGTGGGGGCCTGGGATGTCATAGCCACCTATTGGCTGGGATTGTGCAGACAATATGTGTGGGTAGCCATGTTTTTTTCCCAGTCTTTTGGCTAACAGTGTTTGTGGCCATTGTGCGTACATGAGCCTTTATTTTGTTGTAGGCAGAGGGTCCCCTGCACACAGCACATTGATGCAGGACATATTCTTCTCAGGTGTTTTCTAATACACTGTCACACAGATCTTTCACAGGTTTGCTACGGAGCAGTTCCACTACATTCACATCTGTTGCCAGAGATAGATACATACAATGTACACAGAGAACGCACATACTGTGTGTTGTAAGCCGCTCATGTGTGTCGCAGAAACGCACCTCGCCGCTATCTACACACGCCGCTGTCACAAGCGCTGATCGTGCGTGACAGGGCAAACACTTGTACTACGTACACATAGCCCCGGCACCGCTACTTTTATGCACACTGGGTAGATGACTTGCCACCGCTCCTGGGTGACGCTTTACCATCGGTTTAGATGCATTCGCCACACTCCGCCATGTCACAACCGCTTATTCCGTGCTTCACTCCGCTCACTAGTACGTCACGTCTCGGCCATCCGCCCTTTCCGTCGTGCCCAATCACAACTCCGTAGTGTTGGCCAATGGTTGTGGTTTGGGCGCGGCGTACAGGACTGTGGCACGCCTATGTGTTTTACGTCCTGCCTTTGTTGCTCCCACATCACCCTGTGGTGGCGGCGTGTGAAGCGGGTACGCTAAGCTACAGCTGGCTACTTGAGACACCCGGCGATGTAGCTAGCTATAGATGTAGCGTGGCGTAGCGCACCTTGTCGCGGCGTGTAAAGGAGATGCGTTCACCGTTTGTAGCCGTTTGAGCGTGCTCGTGCACGTGAAGTAGCGCGATGTATCCAGCCTGCCGTCGCGGCGTGTAAAGGTACCATAAGGGTACCTTTACACACGGCTACATTTGTAGCTTGTCACCAGGTAACTTACTGGTTGCAGTGAAATCATGGATACATGATTCCATTTGTACACAGCAACAAGATAGAACCATGTATCCATGATTTCACTGCAACCAGTAAGTTACCTGGTGACAAGCTACAAATGTAGCCGTGTGTAAAGGTACCCTAAGGGCCCCTTTACACGCCGCTACGGAAGGTTAGAAACCACCGTGTGTCGCACGTGCATGCGCGCGTTTCAATGGTTCCTAACGGTACCTGATACCACAATTACACGCCGCTACAAGGTGCTCCACAGTAGGTTTTTTCGATCCCTGGAAGTACCGACGGGTGCCGCAGGTTACCTTCTGTGGAGCACCTTCCCTCATTTACACGCCGCTACCACAAGGGAATATGGGAGGACCTGGTGAAGCAGGGACAACACATAGGCGTGCCAGAGTTGTGGATTATGAGACGCTCGTACGGTGATTGGACAAAGCAATCACATCATGATTGGCCAGCCAGCGCAGGGAGGCTGCCTAATACATGACGCTATAGCAAATGTGTAGTGACTGGTCATGTCGTTAAATATGCCGCCCTGTACAGGGACAATCAATGGGTACACAGTAGTCCCCACCAATGATAGCTGATAGGGCGTGGTTAGTGATGGGCGAGAGCTAAATTACTTGGAATCACTTGACTCTAGCGAGTCCAAGCCCGGGACTCGTTACTTGTTGCGAGTCTAGCGAGTCCAATGTTAATGAATGGGGAAGCGAGTAATAGCGAGTAATGTGCGATTTACAAATCGCAGATGTGTCTCGGAAGCTTCAGGCTCTATCTGCTACAATAGCTAAATCATGTTTAATAGGCTCCAGCTGTCATAGCACAATTAACTCTCTGCTTACCGGCGCTGCAACAAGAAGAAGAAGGAAGACAGAGGACAGAAGAGAGAAGAAAGAAGAGAGAAGACCTGGGTCTTTGGAAGGATATGTGGTGGTAATAAAGTTGGAGTCCCTAATGGTGTCTGTGTCTTTATTTTTAATAAATAATTTTTCTCTGTGTGGTGTTTTTTTTAACCCTTTATTGGAGATTCTTAGTGGCTGGGTCAAACCTGGCCTGACATTAAGAATCTCGGGCTTAATACCAGCTTGTATAACAAAGCTGGTATTAATCCCTTTATTACCCAGCGTGCCACCGCCACCAGGGCCGCTGGAGGACTGGGGTTCAGCGCCAGAGGATGGCGCTTCAATTAACCGCCCATCTTCTGGGGCGGCTGCGGGCTGCAATTTGCAGCGGGGGGTGCCCAGAAAGCTTGGGCCTCCCTGCGCTGCGGATTCCAGCCCCCAGCTGCTTAGCTGTACCTGGCTAGACATAGAAATTGTGCGGAGCCCCATCCTCTGGCGCTGAACCCCCGCTCTTCCAGCGGCCCTGGTGGCGGTGGCA